>JARHVA010006495.1:615000-660000 GCA_037957365.1 Torreya grandis | reverse complement strand
CATCAACACACCATCCAGACCTATCTTAAACAAGACACCATTGATGATAACATAGTCAGTGATGAGATTATGGATCCATAAGTGTTCCTACATAAGGGCATCGATTGGATAAGACTAGGTCTTAAGGTAACAAACAATATCCCAATACCAATCACATTTGGAGACCTCAATCTGGTTAACTAAGGAGACCATATCATCTTGTAATGCATCATCAACCAACTCCTCACTAGGTTGAAGTAGTAGGAATTCAATGAGTTTCTTGACTGTAGTTAAACCCTTGGTGGACTTTTGGTTAATGATGTGGAGGTTGAACTCCTAAAGAAGCATGATCCACCTCATAGTTTGGTCGGTAATATGTGTCTTTCCAAGAAAATATTAGAGTGGATCAGATTTGATAATCATATTGGTATTTTTACCCAATATGTAGTGCCATAAATTCTTTGTGGTGAATATGAGGGAGAGGCATTGCCTTTTGATAGTAGAGTAGTTGAGCACAAGGCCAACTAGTATGTGAGAGATGTAGTAGATAATTCTCGCTCTACCATTATTATCCTTTTGACACAACATGACCTTGATGGAGAGATCAAAGATATAGGTGTATAAGATTAACTTTCAACCCTTAATGGGTTTCATTAAGATGTGAGGATTTTGAATTATGCACTTCAAATCTTCAAAAGCCACCTATACCTTAGGGGCCCACAAGGATGGGGTGTTATTGCATAAGAGCTTCATGAAGGGTATGCATTTGTGTACATACTCCTTGATGAAACATCTAAGGAAGTTGAATCTTCTAAGGAAAGTCTAATTACATGATATTATGCATGGGAGGCATCTCTAGGATCACTTTGATCTTCTTAGGATCCACTTTGATGCCTTACTATGAGATGAGGAAACTAAGAAGCTTTCTAGTTGAGACACCAAAAATACACTTCTCAAATTTGAAGTTGATGTGATACTCCCTAAGATGCTAAAATATGATCTTGAGGTCTCGCATATGCTCCTCACATTTGTATGATTTTCTAAGGAGCTCATCAAAATAACATTCCATGGTCTTGTGGATGAGGTCATGAAAAATGTGGGTCATGGCACACTGATATGTGGCCCTAATGTTCTTAAGACCAAAAAGCATGATGGCATAATAGAAGGTACCTCATGGGGTAGTGAATGTCATATTATGTTGGCATTTGGGTGTAATTTGAATTTGATTGTACCCTAAGAACCTATCCATGATGGATATGATCTTGAAGCCAGATGTGGAGTCCATAATTTGATCAATCAAGGCAGTGGGAAAATTATCCTTTAGACAAGC
Source organism: Torreya grandis (assembly GCA_037957365.1). Taxonomy (NCBI): domain Eukaryota; kingdom Viridiplantae; phylum Streptophyta; class Pinopsida; order Cupressales; family Taxaceae; genus Torreya; species Torreya grandis. Next base: position 658,691 of record JARHVA010006495.1, on the reverse strand, counting down.
TAAATTGAGGTCTTGAATGTTGATGTGGATATTAATGGCTTCATTCTTCTTAAGAATAGGGATGATGCTGGTAACCCATTATAGGTATTCAATGGCGATGATGAAACTAATTTGAATGATCTTTTCAATTTTAACCTTGACTAACTTGGAGACTTTGATCACCATTGGTCATTATTTTTGGTGAATGGGATGGGCCCCATCATCTATAATGAGGTTATGAACAATGATCTCAGATTCCATGCCCTTCATATTGGTGTATTCCTAAGTGAATACATACATGAATTATCTCTAAAAGGAAACCAAGACATCCCATTCCTTCTTTGTAAGGCTAATACCGATCTTAATGATCTTTGGTCTTACATAGGTACCAAGGTTGACATCTATATATCCTTCAACATCCATAGCATTGTCTTCCTTAAAACACTTAGGCATGGGAAGGAGTGGTTAGTTTAAATCCTTAGGCTAAACCATCATGCCATGCACTATGGGGATGCCAAGGGTTGGTCCATTAGAGAGAAAAATATCCAAAACTAAATAGTTGAGAGGATGGCGATACTTGTAAAAATATTTAATGAGTTTGACATATGCCTTTTTATCCTTGAATAGGTTGTGTGATATAACATGAATGAAATAGCACTCAAGATCAGATTTAACCAATCTAATGGCCTCTATGGGAGATGCAAATGATAATAAAATGAGAAAACAATGATGATAGGGTAATATGAATGTTAAAGGAGATGTCCTGACAGAGGTTTCCAAGAAGGGAAGATCCAAATTAGCATCATGGAACTAGAGAGGGAGTTAGTCGACACATGCCAAACTCTTAAGGATTGAAAGCCAATTGATACTTAACTAGATTAAAATGTTCATCCTTGAAAATGTGAGACTCAGAGGTAGGGGGCATGTGGGAATCCACATATCCCCATAAGGAGATAACTAAAGCCTCTCTTGAGGGATTTATCTTTGTGTAAAATAATTCCCAGATATTTGGGTCAACCTTCATCGTATGAACCTCATCTTCATGCATGAATTGGACCATGAAAAATGTTATTGATGTGATGGATTTCATGGTGGAAGTCTAGGGATGGTCAAGGATCATGTTTTATGAGAGATCCAAGTCTAACACACAAAACTTGATCCTAACTATCTTGGGGCCAAACTTAATCTGAAGCTTCACATTTTCCATCGATACAATCATGTCATTATTGAAACCAACACAATTATGGCAAGAATTAGAGAGCTTCTTTTGACTAATCCCAAGCTTAATGAACACATGCAAGGTCATGATGTTCAATACATCTCCTTCATCAATGATGCATCTCTTGACATGGAAATCATCGATGGAGGTCTCAATATAGGGAAAGAAGCTAGCCCTTTTTATAATAACTAAAGTGTCCAATAAATAGTCAGGGTTGAAAGATAACATGGGAGGATGAGAGTGATATAAAATGTTGGTGTTGAACAAAACCTTGAAATCATCTCACAATAGACCCTTGTGAGAGAAACCAAGCTCATCAAATATGAGACCCCTTTGCTTAGGGTAAAGGCAAAGAAGGTCCCAAATGGATATCCCAATTGAAAGGCCATATGACTCCTTTATGATGGAGTACAGATATTGTCTATCCTGGGAAATATGTTATGTGAAAAATAAAATCTGACTTTGGCATTCCCTGCCACTGTGCACCACTAGTAACTCCAACAAAGTCGATGGCTTGAACTAAGTACATTTTGACAAAGCACTCATACCCAGTAGATGTTATGTTGATAGAAAAAATGAACTTACTACTCTCATTCTTGGCCCTCCCTTTCAGGTTAGCCTAGGAAGAGGAGTCATAAGAGGTAGAAGAACAAGATGGGGAACAAGGGCCTTTAGCCTTGGATTTCTTCTTCTTCTTTTCATTATCATGGTTAAGCAAAATCTCCTTGAACACATTCAATTTACATTTGGGTTCTACAAGTGGATAAATCTTAGAAGGAGGTGGAGCTATTGCACCTAAATTTTGGGTAGCACATTTTTCGTCATCATGGCCCTTAATCTGATGGAAGTTTTAAAACTTGGTGGCATCATAAGGGAACACCATTAATGGTTTTATAGTAGTCATTTTGGGGACCTTATTTTTAATTTGCCTCTTACTTAGAGCATTAAACTCAAAGTTATCCTTCTTCTCGAGAGGAGAATCAATGACACCATTACCGATCACATTATGGTTATGATCATGTGAAGGGGATGAATTTTTGGTTAGCATAGAGTAAATGCCCACAAGCACCTTTAAGAATTAAATATTTAGACACTCATTAATTGCTTCATCATAAGAGGTGGGTTCATGCTTGAGGATCTCAAGGTAAACCTCCTACCTTAATGCTTATATGAACATATCATAAAGCTAGTCATCTAATAACCTTGTCCTACATGTGTGGATGATTGAATACCATCTACATATAAATTCAAATTTCAACTCACCTTTGGCTTATGACATGGAGTTTAGTGATTAGATGCCAAGGTTTAATGGTCTGGAGATATCGAAGTACTAGAGGAATTCATCTAGAAGGAGCTAAAATCTATAAAAAGAATATAAAGGTAGATTATGGAACCAAATAAGAGATTCAACTCCTAGGGAGTGAGTGAATAGCTTCAACATCATGCCTTCATCTTGTTTTTAATCCATACACACCATCATAAATGTTATGATATGTTCCATGGGACTAATATCCCAAGTTACATTAAACTTAGGTAGTTCAAGGATAGGAGTAGGAAGGGGAATAACATGCACCCAAGAATATAGAGGATTCCTATGGAGATCCTCATAGGCACAGCTAATAGTGGGTTGGTGATGAGCTTCCTAATGATGCTCTTGGAGGTTATGATGTTTCCTATGCCTCTAAGACTCATCAAAACCTTGGTCATGAAGGGGATGATGTTGAGGTGGCTCCTAATGTAGGAGATGCTCATGATGGAAATCCTCCCTATCATAGGGTGGGGAATGACCATGGGTAGGGTAGCATTTCGTATGGGGATGATGAGATAGTGTGGCATGCCTATGGAAATGGTCATGGTTACCTATATATCCATAATTTTGGACATGTGTCACAAGATGAGGGTCTACATGAGGGAGTTGATGTTCAGGATAAGCATCCCATAGATGTCTAGTTTCTAGGTGGAAATCAAAATCAACACACTTTTATAAGACTCTAAAGGAGGGGCTAGGATAATGGGAGGACTCAACATGATTTAGATGCCTCATTTATTCAAAATTCTTATGTCTCTCAACATAGACCAAAGGAGGTTTTGGCTATAGAGTCTCCTACCAAGAAAGGGGTGGGGGAATCACATGAGAACTAGTTGAGGCACTCAAACTAGAGCAGGTGTGATATTTATCTCTAGAGGAATCACACCACCTAATCATAGGGGTAAAAGGTTACACTTTATTTACCTAAATCCATCTACAGTAATCATCAATGATCACACATATCTCATCAGGCCTTAGTCATGCAAGGGGGTCATCATCACCCCAAATTAGTGAATGAAAAGTGGTGTGAGGCTGAGGAGAATTCCACTTAGATGAATAGATCTTAGATTGGTGAAAAGGAAACTAAGTCCATTGGTTATAGATCTACCAATTTTGTTATTTTCATAACATGAGAGGGACAAGATCACTATATTGGTTTGAGGTAACCTCCTAGGTCCTATGATATCTTTAGCAGTCTATTACAACCTCAACCTACTCATAAGTGAGCTCAGGGATAAGACCCTGGATCTAATGGGATTGGCATCCCAAGGGTAAGAGGCTAGCCATGGATTCAATGAATAAAGAACAACATGGGGACAACATAAAAATAAAAATACGTAAAACCAGTAGGGAGAAAGACACAAAACCAAAGCAAGATTAAATAGCCAAGGTGAGAGCCAAAACATAATTGAAATCAAAGCCTAGCAATTATAAGAGGGGAATTAGTTAAGAAATTTACAAATAGGCTAGAAATGGCATGAGATTGTATGTGAGGTCCTATCAGACATGCTAGAATGTATCTCTAAAAATCTAAACATAGCCATTAGGGTTTGGCATGACATACATAGGGTGCCTAAGCAAACACTCAGAAGGCTAAAAGGCTCAGGGAAACTATGGGATACTAGTGATTTATAGAGGCTATCTAATTTGATGTCTTACACCAAGCTATAAAAATAATTATAAACTAGGTTAGGGCTAGCATGATCAAGTGCACAAAGGATTTAGGTATCTATAATGGGTATAACCATAGTAAAGTGAGTAGTTGAAATAAGAAATCTACTTGTATACAAATTATGGAAATGACATTGATGAATTGAGAAAACTATCAAATGATGCATAATGTTAAGAGAGAGTCACATTCAAGTCAAGTGAAAGACATTTTAGGAATCAAAGACATTTTCAATCAAGGATTCAACAAAATGCCTAATCTAAGCCTAAGGTAATTCATCATTTTCAACACTATTATTTCTTGATAATGCAACTTTCTAGTTTAGCAAAGAGGAGATTGTTTATGCAAATGTATAGAACGTTTTTAGCAACTAGGATTCTACCATGCAATGAGATATGTTTCATAATAAAGAATATCATGTAATGGGAGACATTTTCAATCAATGAAAGATTTTATAACTACATACAAATGCAAAATCTTCAAAAACTACTCTAGAAGATGCTCCAAACAAACTAAATTACCAAAATAATGAAAGCCTAATTAATACACTACTGAAAATAAGTGGGAATTTCACTTTGCATAGAAAATTTCCCTCATATAAAGCTCAAAAATATTATGTAGATGTTCTACCAACTAGGTGTCTAAACTAGGAAGCAATGAAGGAGGAAGACAAAGATGTATGTGGGATGGTCCAAATTAGGAACCAATAGCAATGGAAGAGGTGAAGGAGAAGTTACAAACTATGAGAGATCCAATTTGGAGAGCACAAAAACATGTGAAATGGATCTTAAGGGAGATAGGATCAAGCAAAAAGCTTCAAGCTCACTATAGAGAGCAAGGTCAACCATGAAATCAAGTTGTAGAGAAATAGGGCATCCCCTATCATAATAAAAGCACAAGCATACCAAGAATGGACCAAATGGCATCCAATAAGGCATAATATCTTAGAGAGTAATAATCAAGAGGAGATATCAGAGAAAAACAACAATAGAAAGGTGAAAAAATTAGTGATAATCAATCATATAGGGTATTCCCAATTTGCCAAAGACCAAAACTAGTCATTTTTGTCTATTGGGGACCAAATAGGGCCCATTTTCTCATATTTAGCCTAGGATGTAGCTTAGGTTATGGATTTTGTGAAGGGAATGCATGGCTTAGGCTGAAGGTTTCCCTTGTAAGCCACATCTTGGGTCAAAAATCCATCTTTGGTGGTCAACGGGCCTATAAAAGGGCCCTAGAAAGTGTTTGAAAGGCTTGTTACTAATTGAAAGGGCTAGCGAGGTGTCAAAGATGTCTAGGAGATGGATATATGATGAAAGAGGATCCATGTAAGAGGAAAATGTCTCTAAGTGGGATAAATAGGGTTAATAGTCTACACATAAGCTGATGTGTAATCATAGGGAGGAATAGGATCATAGGAAGTAAGATTATATTCATTTGTCTTGAAGGATACAATCAAAGTATCATGCTTTATTATAAGACCATTTATGATTCAACCGTACTATATATCATTGAGTATCTTCAATGAGAACCTATCTAAAATAGAAGGCTATCTACACTATACTCTTATGACTAAACAATCACTCTCCTATGTCAAATCATTTCCCCTATGCCTGGGCTACATGGTGGGAACAACTAGACTAGTATGTACTTCAATATATTCCATCATGAGATGATTATTTGTGAGATAGGATCCCTGTGTTAGAGATATTAGGTAATCTATCTCTCTTATAGTTTTCTTGACTTGTGATTATGTTTATAGGTCTACCTTTCACATGATGTATTTACCATTGTCATAATGGCATTCTCAATGTTCTCAGACCTCATTAAAGATTTCAAGTATTTCAACACTCTCATCTCAACATTCTTAAACCTCTATTAGAGTTACCTATACATGAACATCAGGTACAAGACTATGTATATTAAAAAATTGGTTGTCACAACCAATCTTAAACCATTATAGATAGCTCAAACATGTTGTTTCCACCCCATGAGACTTATCACCACCTTGAAAACTTCTTTACTTCTTCAACAAGACTTGTCAAGGCTTCTTTTCACTTGACTATAGGTGAGTGTTGAAGGAAAGCTAATTGTGGCATGTTTTTTGGTCCTTTCACTCTAACCAATGCTAGTCTTAAGACTAGACCTTAAAGAATAATTGATAATTACTATATATGAGAAGTGGAAAACATCATATCCCCCTTTGGCCTAAAGACACTTACATGAGATTAACTCTGCAAGGAGTAAAAACCCTGGTCTCCAACTTCAATGGTGTTCTCAATAAAGAACTAAGATAGCCTTGCTCATCAATTCACCTTCACACATGTAAATAATTTGAAAACATTATGATAAGTATGTTAATATACCTTAGGATCATGTACAACCACTAGTTTTTAAAACTTAATTCATACAAAGGAGAAAATTGAAGGCCATGGGACTGTGTAGGCATAAAATAGGAATAGATCTTCTTAAAAATGATTCATAGAGAAAAATCAACCAATCCTCTAACTCTTTTCATATATTTGAAGTAGACAAGGAGATTTATCTTACACCAAATTTATTTTATCCAACTCACCTCCTGCTTTTCATACTAGACTGAAATTAATTAACCATTTTTGCATGTAAAGGAGAGTGATAGAGGAAATCTGATGGTTTTGACAAATTTCAAGTCTAACAAAGCTTATGAAGCATAAAAGTGAATTTAGGGGAGCTCAAAAGACACTCTTGGAGTGAAAAAATGTGCCACAACTACTAAAAAATCCATACAACAACTAAAAATTTATTATTTTCAACTATTTTATTATTTTCAACATGTAACCCTACAAGTTTTCAGTTCTGAAATAGTCTCTATGACATCTACTAACACATGGGCATTGAATTACACTTAGGCACACTTGTCCTCCTATGGGAACTTTACGAGTCTATTTAATGACCCCAAGAGTGACTTTATATGACATAAAGGACTAATGACCAAGCTAAAGTACATTAAATGACTTCACTAGGACCATGGGACACCCTTTCACACCCTAAAAGACCCCTATAAAAAGTTTTCAACTATAGGGGAATGACCTAATTTGACTTGTGGTCAAATTATTCAACATTTTTGTGATTTCTTAGGTGTGGTAAGCTAGCTATGCTAAAGAATAGTAGCCTACTCCTATCCATTCGGTTATGGTGTCACCTATACATAGATATGACACTGAATTGCCTTTGAAACCACACCAAACAATAGAAAACAAACACACAAGACAACACACCAAAGGAAACACACATGTTTTCTCAAGAAAACTTAGGGAAAGCACACACACATAAGCAAAACCACAGACCTATCCTAGTATATATAGGACCCCAAACACTTAAGGTCAAGAATGGTTCACCATACTTCAACCAGGGTCAAAGATAGTACCTATTGCATCCTTGATGCTCTATGAAATCAATCTATCACATGAGGAATGCTTATCAACAAACACTTGTTTATGTGGATGGTCAAAAGACTTGCCATCCTTAGGTATTCTTCTATCTACAAGTGTGTTACTTGGAACTTTCAAGGATGTTCCATACTACCCTCCAAGAATTTTGTTTGAAACTACAACCTTTGTGACTTTTTCCATGTCTGATTGGCACTTCTCAAAATACAACTTGGGAGACATCATAGTTACTTTAACTTTGATTTATTCTTATACATGATGTTATTAATGTATGAGATCATCAAGCTTGTCTTCCTTATTCTCCAACATATTACAAAATGCTTAAATCTTAGGTTGAGGTCTTGACTTCTCCTCACACACAAATATATCTACCTTAGATTCATTAGACTTCTCTATGACTGTAACATCTTTGACAATGGTTTGATGTTCATCATAATACTCAACAGGACACTCTCCTTCATGCTTTTTTGGTATATCAACATATTCATTATCAAGTTCAAAATTATTATGATGGAAATTAGACTTACTCATCTTAACAAAATCTTGACTAAGGTATAGAAACTTTTCCACATGTCATCTTACTCTTTGTTACTATCATGTTTAAGTATTCCTCTATCAAATACAGGCATAATGGCATTGTATTTATCATCATATTGATCTATCATGCTTTGAAAATTATCATCATCATACATATGAGTAAGGTAATTGGTCTCAAAAACTTGTGAAAAATAACTATCCATGTTTACCTCTAATTGTTAATATGCTCCCTCATATATGATGTGTGTTCCAAGATTAGTTTGTTGAAAGTAAGTTTATGGGCCATATTCATAGTTGTCTTAACCATACTCATCTAGGAACATATTAGATATTCATTTAAGTTTATAGGATGCTCCATGATCCAAAACATAGTCCTCTTGATTATTGATTGTATTATTAAGGTTAGAGGTTGATTCTACATAGGACTTAGTATGAATATTAACTAGCGGTTGAGTTTTTATGGTTACCTTTGCTCTGTACCTTATCTTAAAGGCCAAGAAGGAATAATCAACTAACATTTATCCTCCTATTTTGGATATGAAATCCCTTGAGAGGCAAATATCAAAGTGAATAGGTAAGTCAACAACCACAATGTCTTAGAGAATAGGGAAGCTTGGAAAATCATGAAGGAAAACTCTCAATCCTTTGACTAGTCCTACTAACTTAACAGGTGTCCCATCAATTTTAATCACTCCCTTACTATATGGTTCATATTTTAGGCCCAATTTATCATCTACAACATTGGGCATCACTGAAGTACTAGCTCCACTATCCACTTGTAGTTATGAACAAGTTTGTATCCCATAATGAGAGTGATGTAGAAGGGTGGAGGTTTTTCAAATTTGGAAGAAGGCTCAACAATGTGTGTGGGAGTATTAGTAAAATCAACATTACTATGACTTGATTATTGAGGACTGAGGTAGATTTGAGATAGTTGTTCTTGAAGGATCTCTTTGTGACCAAGTAAATGAATCATTTCCCAAAGAGACATAGATGCCTTATCACTCTTAAAAGATTACACAATATTCAAAGTAGGAGTAATCACCTTTTTTTAGTCCTTAAAGGTAAATAAGTGTTTGTATCTTTATATATTGGAGCACATTGATTCACCCTTACAACTTTTTGATTTGAGATAGGTGCAAAAGTTGTAGGGAATATCATACTTGCAATCACACCTTGTTTCCTTGTAGGAGGGATACTTAAACTTGTATGAACACCATGGGAATCTCCCAAGGCCTTCCTATTTTATTTAGTATTATATTTAATTAAAGTATTTTGATTGAGAACATAGGTGTCTTATACTAGAAAATTTTCAAAGTTCACTCCTTGAGGCTACCATCCTTCATTTTCTTACATGAGAACTTCATCTTCCACTGATAGTTGAGGAGTAACTCCTCCTTGAGCAACCAAAGCTTTCTCCCCACCTTAATTTTCATCCATGAATTGACCTTGCTTCCATTCTTCTCCTTGCACTAAGTTACTATGTGCTACACCCTTAACCTTTAGCATGTCTAGGGATATGTCTGGCCAACTTATATCTTATATACCTCTTTTATATTATTATTACATTTCTCTATGTTATTAGTTAGGTTAACCTATGTAATAAATATGGATAAGTAGACTATATATACGAGGTAGTGGTTAGTGTTTAATCATCATGTTAATTATTCTACTCTTATTGCATTGTTGTGGAGGTTGTCCCCTCAAAGTGGCTCTACTACATTATCTAGTATTCTGCTATGCTATCAATTATTATATTATGATATATTATACTTGATTATTTTATGAAATATATAATTATTCTATGTGAACATCTAGGTAATTTAATTATAATCTATATCATAGATTCAATTTGGGCAAGTTTTTTATGGTGTTGTTTTAGATCTAGTGAGGTGCAACTTTTGTGAGTGGAAGGAGTGAAAAAACATAAAGTGCAATCTAGGAAGAATTAATTTTTTTATTAGTATATTATTGTTTGAAATTCTTAATCGAAAAAAATATTAAAAAAATTATGGAAAAAAATTTCCCTTTGCACATTTGTAGACATTGGATTTGTCTCAGCAAGAGGATCATGATGATATATTTTATCATTACACTTTTTTGGTGCCAAAAAATTTCATCCTAGTACACAAAAGTAGTTGTTAGATTCATCTTGGTGAGGTGATCTCAATGATACCATCTATTGGTACAATTTTTGTGGGGTGAAAACCCTATTAGGGTTTGTGCATGGTGGGTTTTACTACTTGGGGATAAAAAGGTGGGAAAATAAACTCATAAGATTCCTTTTAGGGATGACATGGAATATAAAACTTCGAATTTGATGATTTCTCAACTTTTAGATAACATAAAAGGCTTGGTATAGTAGGATGAATTTACTATAGTTAAAACTAATGTTATAGAGATGCACAAAGAGATTAATAGGGTGCACACTCAATTACATCAGATCACTGTGTAATTGGTTACCATTTCATCTTAGTTACAACCAAACAACCCTCTAGTTCATCATTTGAGTCCTCTTCTCAACACTAACAACTCTAATTTTGGTGTGAAACCAATGTTTCCAAAAATGGACATGCACAAGTTAGATGGTAAGCATCTCTCACTTGGATGCACCAATCTCCTATTTCTCAGAAGGTGATAGTGGCATCTCTATATCTAAAAACTGAGTAGTTCATTTGGTATCATTGATTATGTGCTCAAAAGAAAAAGAATGATGCTCTTGTTACATGGTATTTTTCATTGATGAGCTATTAGATCATTATCAAAATAATGTCTTTGAGAAATACTTCACCCAATTAGCTAAACTGCATCAAATAGGAAATGTGAAGGATTATATTCATCAATTTTATAATCTATCCTTGCAGGTAGAAGACACCACTGAGGAAAATTTGAATGATATTTTTATGGGTGGACTCAGATATAACATCTAATTGGAGGTTTGGATGTTTAATACATTGTCTATATCAAAAGCTATCCTGAGGACACACATGGCAAAATAAAAAGATATGGTCAAATGGAAAACTTTCACTATTGGTCATGATCTCACCTTTACAGTACCATCATTTCCTCAACCCACTAGATTGACACTTCAGAAAATTAAGGAGAATCAATCCAAAGGGTTGTGTTATGGTTACAATATAAAATGGAGCAAAGGACATCATTGTGCTGAAAATAAGCTATTTTACATAAAGGTGCCAATGTAGATGCAGATGATAAAGAGGCAATTAGTGAGGATATAGAATGACATGAGAAGGAATATGAAGACTCTCAACCTACTATTTCCTATCATTCTCTTTTAGGTATTAGTACTCCCCAAACTCTTAATATGGTGGGTTTTCTTAAGAAATAGAAGGTCACTATATTGATTAATTCTAGGAGCACACACAACTTCATCAATAGTAAGTTGGTTACTCGTTTGAACTATTTCAATTTATACCACTCCAAAATTTTAGGTCATGATTATAGATGGTGGTATTATCAGTTTTTAAAGAAAATTCTAGAGTATTAAGCTAGCCATGGAAGACTACCTATTAGATTCTCCTATGTTTTCTATTCCCATGGGTGGAGTCAACACTATTCTAAGAATACAGTGGCTCACCACTTTGAGCACTATTGAGATGAATTTCCAAGAATTATTCTTACACTTTTATTCTAAGGGAAGAACATTTAAGCTAAGGTGATTAAGGGATAAATCTCCACAACTTTTTATCTCCCATAAAATGACCAAGATTATCTAAAAAGGTGTTGAAGGGTTTATGGCTCACTTTTTTTCTATTGAAGTCCAACCAACTCAACCATCTACACCTCTTCATCTATAATAATTGATTAACACCCATTCTCTTATTTTTGGGGACATGCCAAAAGGACTTCCACCTAGCTGCATGCATGATCATGGCATCAAACTTATTCCTAGTATTACACCACCTAACATCAGGCCATATAGGTATCCCTATGCTCAAAAAAGTGAAATTTAAAAGTGGTACAAGGGATGTTAGATGCAAGAATCATTCACCATAGCTAAGGTGAATATTCTTCACCAATTTTCATGGTGAGAAATAAAGATGACACTTGGAGGATATGCCTTGATTACATAGAGCTCAACAAGTACACTATCAAAGATAAGTTTCATATACTTATCATTACTAATTTTATAGATGAATTGAATGGTTTTTTTTATTTTACCAATTGAGATCTACATTCTATGTATCATCAAATCTAGATTTGTGATGAAGACATACCCAAAATAGCTTCTTTCAAAATTCATGAGGGCTATTATGAGTTTATGGTTATGCCTTTTAGTCTAATAAATGCACCATCCACCTTTAAAATTTTGATGAATACTATTTTTAGGTCATTTTTGAGGAAATTTATTCTAGTGTTTTTTGATGATATCCTCATTTACAATAAAAATTGGGAAGACCATTTATAGCATGTGAAATAAGTACTCTTAATTCTATAACAATATCAGTTATATGCCAAACCTTCCAAATGTAATTTTGGAGCTCATGAGGTTAATTATTTGGTTCATATGGTTTCACATGAAGGAGTGAAATTAGATCCTAAAAAAATCTAAGCAATGGTGGACTGGCCAATTCCTAAGACACTTAAGTAACTAAGGGGGTTTTTGGGGCTAACTGGTTACTATTGCAAGTTTGTCAAAAATTATGGTAGCATTATAGCCCCACTCACCTCTTTGTTGAAAAAAGACTCCTTCCAATGGACTAATATAGATACTATGGCAATTTAACAATTAAAAATGGCTATGTGCACCACTCTAATATTGACCACTCCTAATATTTATAATATTTTTGTGGTTGAATGTGATGCATCTAGATATGGTATGGGTGTTGTGATCATTCAATAAGGTAGACCACTTGCATTTGAATTTTACAAATGAAGGGTAAAAATCAGTTCAATCCTATCTATGAGAAGGAAATGATGGTCATTCTACATGTAGTCAAACAATGGAGACCTTATTTGATGGGTTATCACTTTCTGGTAAAGACTGATCATGATAGTCTTGGTTATCATCAAAATAATAATAGAAATGGGTACCTAAGATGTTAGGCTATGATTTTAAAATAGTCTAAAATAAAGGTAAGTAAAATGTAGTGGCAGATGGACTATCTAGGAGGGATGAATTAGTTGAGGCATTGCTTGTGCCATGATCATTTGGTAGGAAAATTGGTTAGAGAAGGCAAGATCAAAATGGGAAAATGATAGTGTTACCCATGATTTGATTTAGAATAGTCATCAAGGTTTGGGTGGATTTGAAAAATTCACATGGAAGGTCAATGCATTATGGTATAAAGATAGACTATACCTATGTAAGAATTCTCTTCTCAAACAAAAATTGCTTTAAGAACTTCATACAACTCCACTTGGGGGTCATTCAGGATTTTTGAAAACCTATCATAGAATTAAGCAAGATTTTTTAGAAAGGACTCAAGGGGAATGTCCAAAAATATATGGCTGAATGTATGATATGTTAATAAAATGAATGTGAAACCATCAAAACCCTAGGTGTTTTACAGCCGTTAACCATCCTTAGCCAATGTTGGAAAGAGGTGTCTATGGATTTCATTATAGAGTTATCGAGATCTAATGGTCAAAATGTTATCATGGTTATTTTAGATCATCTTAGTAAGTATTCTCATTTTGTTCTTTATCATAGCCATTGGTTGCTAGTATAGTAGCTTCTTCTTTTCTCAATATAATTTATAAATTTTATGGTAATCCTAAGATCATTATTAGTGATAGAGATCCCATTTTTACTAGTAATTTTTAGAATGAATTATTTGCATGTTTGAGAATTAATATGGATCATATCTCATCCTATCATACTCAATTAGATAGACAAAATAAAGTAGTCAACAAATGTCTAGAAGGATATCTTTATTATTTTGTTTCTGATAAATAGAATAAATGGGTTCATTGGTTGCCACTTGTTAAATGGTGGTATAATAATTTTGTTCATAGTTCTTCCAAAATGTCTCCCTTTTTGGCCTTGTATGGATACCACCCTCCATCCATTACTTCAAAATTTAAGGTCCATTATAAGGTTCATGTAGTTGAGGAACATATTCACCATCAATAGGAGGTCCTTACAAGTTTGTGTGAAAATTTAACCATGGCACAGAATCACATGAAGTAGCATGTAGATCAACATAAGAGTGAGAGGCATTTTGATATTAGTGATTGGGTCTTTGTTCACTTTCAGCCATATACGTAGATGTCCTTGAAGCAACAAAAAAAAGATAACAAGCTATCCCCTAAGTATTATGGCCCTTATCAAATATTGAATAAAATTGGTAGTGTGACCTACAAGTTAGAGTTTCCTTCATCCACTCACATACATCTAGTATTTCATGTATATAGCCTAAAGAAAGTTATTGGACATAGAGTTACTAATGAAATTGAGTTACCATAATTGGATGAGGAAGGGAGAGTGATTTTTGATCTTTAGGTGATCCTTTAAATACACACTAAGCAACTACAATCTAGAGAAATTACAGAGTACCTAATCAAATGGAATAATCTACCATGTGAAGATGCCACCTAGGAGGATGAATCCTTTATGAAAAAATATTCAGAGTTGATTCAATGTTGAGGATAACATTTTTTTAAGGGGAGAGGCATGTTACACCCTTAAACTTTGGTGTGTCTAGGGATATGTGTGGATGATTTGTGGCTTACATACCTCTTTTATATTCTTATTACATTTCTTTATGTTCTTAGTTAGGTTATCCTATAGAATAACCATGGCTAAGTAGACTATATATAAGAGGTAGTGGTTAGTCTTTGATCATCATGTTAGGTATTCTACTCTTATTTCATTATTATGGAGGTTATCCCCTCAAAGTGGCTCTACTATATTATCTAGTATTCTACTTTTTTGTCAATTATTATTGTGTGATCTCTTATATTCACTTATTTTGTGAAATATATAATTATTTTGTGTGAACATATAAGTAATTTCATTAGACTATGCACTAGGACCATGGCTCTTGTGTTAGAAGTAGAGGATGGGTTGTATGCATTGGCAAACCTATTGAAGTTAGGCAGTTGACCTCTCCCTTGATCATATTGTCAATGTGGGAACCTATTTCCTTATTGAGGATAAGGAAAGGGGTTTTGGTTAACACCATACTACAAATTGAGTTGCCTAAGTTAAGCCTCAAAGGTGTTAGATCTTAATTGCTAATTAATAGTATCTCATACCTTCTTAAGAGCAGTTCTAGGCTTGGTATTTACATTTGTAACTTGGACAACACTTGGATCAACATAGACATGTTTGGAATCAAATGCATGGATATTTTGGAGGTAACTTTCTATCTTTTATTAGGCTATTTTTAGTGCTAATGTCAAGGTCATATGCTTCAAGTTAGGTGTAATAACACATGGAATACAACATTATGGCTATTTTAGTATTAATAGACCTTAAGTATGTAGTATACACAAATATTTCAGGTGGTCTCATGTAAGGACGTAGCCTATGCCAATTTCTTTGGAAAGTCATGCATTATCTCCTTTGGGGATCTTTAAATCACATCGAGTTGATGAATGAGTGATGTGTGATCACTTTTGCCTTTAAAACTTGATGTTAGCAACTCTCCAAAATCATCCCAAGTTATGATACAACCCCTAGTCAATGTCTTATACTAGTCAAGTGCTTTCCCTCTAAGGGACATGGCAAGGAGTCTAATGATAATGTTGACCTCGGTAACATTGTGAAAACTATAAAAGTTTGAGACATCCCTAATATGATCACTAAGAGCAACAAGACCTTCACCATTGAATGTGGGAACACTTTTGGTAGCATTAGAGGGTATATAATCATATGCATTGAGGTGGATGGGATTTGCAGTGTTAAAGGCTGGAAAGGCATTCTATCTGTCCATATTATTCTCAATATCTTCTTCACTAGATTGATCTTTTTGGCTTGAAAATTCCTCTTGTTCTTCAAAGTTCAAGATAGGCTAAGGATAGTGAAATTCAAGAGGAATTTTAGGCTAAGGGGGGTTTATGGGATTGAAAATTATAATAGAAGATGAACTAGTATAGAACATGAAGTATGAACACATGAACTAATAAAAATTGATCTACAACTAGATATTAACTTGAATGGAGTCACCAAAGATGAGTAGAACATCATATGCAACTATGATGTTATCAATACTAGCATTCAACATGAAAAGATGTCTTTGAGACAATTATCCCATTGAGCATACTAAAACTATTGTCACCAAATATTTCACCCTAGATGAGGTTGTTCAATCCTACTCTAAGATTTGGGTAACATTGGAAACCCCTAGGCCTATTGGTTGCCTATGATATAGGTAGACCTATAGGTTTAAGGGCTAATTCCATACATTGATCCTTGAATGCTTATCACCTACACTAACTATTTTCTTTGATGAAAAGTGATAGAAGTGAAATGAAAATAACCTACTCTAATGAGGTGATACACTAAAAAATATCTCCACTAGACTACCATATAAGTGCACTATGAAACATGACTTACAATATTAGTCTTAAAATCCTAAATTTATTTAACATTATTATTTCAAACATGGAGGTGATATGCATTAAACTACTCAAGGTGAGTGAATTAGAGGCTAAATTACATTTAAGATGGACAAATGAACTAGCTACACTTCATGTGACCTTTTAAAGAGAGAGAGAGCTACTTGTATCAAACATGAAAGGGTTGAAAGAAAGAAAGGATATACACTAATCACTTAACCTTTCATTATACACCACTTCACACACTTATAAAATATAGCTGTTGAAATCAAAACTAGATTACAATATCAAACCATTAGGGCTTCACTAGACTAGGTGTGGAATTGAATAAAAAAGCTAAATAGCTTGCATTTATAAAACATAGAGAAGAGAGAGAAGAAAGGGAATTAGAAAGGTCACCAAGACAAGTGTCAAAACATGAAAACTAGTTACATGGTAGGATAATGAAGTGGATAATAGATGTCTGGAAGGTCTTCTTGGACCAGTGTCCATTTGAAGCATCAAACTCTCTAAAATTAGTATAAAGATCCTTTAGCTACCTTCTTAAAACTGCCTACATGATTAGGCATATTTTTAGCACTTGAAACTAGACTAGGAGATTTGACACCTATGCATTGTCTTGGGGGATTTGTAAACATTCCATTATAGTTATTAGATGCATCCCTAACTATTATCCATCTTTTAGACACTTGTACTCGCCATATGTAGTTATTCATTGGTCT
This sequence comes from Torreya grandis, assembly GCA_037957365.1. Lineage (NCBI taxonomy): Eukaryota > Viridiplantae > Streptophyta > Pinopsida > Cupressales > Taxaceae > Torreya > Torreya grandis. The sequence goes on along the minus strand of JARHVA010006495.1, from coordinate 641,302 downwards.
TTTAGGCACCATTATTCATATTTATCATCCAATAAGCCTTCAATTTCTTGACACAATCCATAGAAAAGGTTTTAGGAAACCTTTCTATAGTCTCTCTATCTTCTAATCCATGTTTTAGGCCTTAAAAAGATCAAAGAACAAACTTATCCTCTTCTCACTAGGTAGTCACTCTTCATTCTCACTATCTATCCAAGACTACCTAATATGAATTAGTTATCATAAGTATTTCTATGTACATCTATGGTGAAAAATTAATATGGAGAGTTATAATAGATCCCAATTGACCCCATCCAATGGCTCTCACCTTTTCATCTTTTTCTATACCTACAAAACACATAAAACCTACAAGAAACCATGTTTTAAACTTGCCTATAAAAGTAGGTTATAAAATAATTATATGGGAAGGATCATGGGAGAGTCTTAAAAAATTCCACAATGCTTTCTAGGACAAACTATCCCTCTTCAATTCATTTCAAGTGGTATTTTCTCCATCATGTCAAAGATAGGGTTTTAGTAAGTTTTGATTCTTAGGGATGGTTCATAAAAATGAAATGTTCAAACCTCAAAAAAATTAAACAAAGATCAAGTTTTAGACCTCCTTCAACTCTCCCCAAGTGATTGAGACATCATGTAATAGGTTCTTACAAGTGTGAGCAAAACAAGTTGGCCTATCAAGCTTTAGACTGCATTTTAGACACCTTGAAGTGAGTTTTAGCCAAAAATGACCCCTATATGGTTTTTATCTACAACTAAATGGTCTTAAATCATCATAAAATTTCCCATAAATTTCATAAATTAGGATATATTGGTATTGTGGTCTTGGAATTGAAACTAGATCCTTGAAGGGCTCAGGTCTAGCTCTAGGCCTAATAGGCCTGATTGTGCTTGAGTTGTCGATGACCACTTATGAATGGTTTTCAATAGTTGTGAGAGATTTGAAAAATATAAATGCCATCCTTCCAAATCTCAACACCTTCCTTTAATTCCCAAAGACTGCTCATGTCATTTATCTCTCATTTACATAACTTGTTTGTAGTCTTGCCTTGACTAGGAGTGCCCTTTGTCTGAGAAAAAATAGAGGGAATATACATTATTTTATTAGAAAAAATAAATCTATGAGAGGATTAAATAGGTCATAAATACCTTATATACCAAATTTAAATATTATATCACTCTCCTATGATCATGAATATCATAGATTTCTAGGCAGACTTTTGGGACAAATGATTATGCAAGGTTTTAAGAAACCTAGGCTGAATGATAAGTTAGGACTTGTCTTTCTTATGTTTCCCTCATTATAATAACATATGAACTTTTACCTACAACTATGAGTATGGTATAATCATCATTAATTCATTGGTACTTCTCTTCCAACTTCCAACTTGCATCTTTCACTAACATGTACTAGTTTATGGTTTATGTGTAAACTGTAGATGGAAATTTTTGGAGGTTTTTTGTAGGCAAATGTATATGATTTAGAATTATGTTACAAGTATAATTTATTATTTAATTTTATAATCTCATTCCATATATTTTTGTATTCACATCATGTTTTAGGGCTAAGACAACACCCAAACTACCTTTTCCCTTTTACTGTCAGTCTATAGTCAAACTATAGGTGTCATTTTGAGAACAAAAGGGGTCCCTGTAGGTGCTCTTAAAATATTGAACTTTGTATATATGACCTTAGATCCTCTTAGGGTCATTAATTCATTTCAAAATAGATAATCACCATGCTTTCAAGGTTCTCATCTTGTAGTCTCTATCCATCAATATTTTGTATGCCTGCAGTTAGGTTATAGGTGACATCTTTAAGATAAACAAGAATATTGTAGGTGATGATAGATGTTTGAACTTGAACTTCACCTTCTCTGACTATGATTGAGATCATAAGTCATATTTCACTAAAATGAATTCAATTTTCTTAAAGGCTAAAACCAAAGTGTCATGTTACATTATAAGACCATTTGGGCTTCAACAATACTATAGATCACTTGGTATCTTTAGTGAGAACCTATCTAAAATGGAATGCTATCTAAAATATACTCTTATGACCAAAAAATCACTCCCCTTTATCAAATAATTTCCCCTATGCCTTGGATACATGATGGGAACGATTAGACTATTATGTACTTCAATATATTCCACTAGGAGATGATTCTTTGTGAGACAAGATCCCTTTTTTTGAGATATTAAAGTAATCCATCTCTCTTCCAATTTTCTTGACTTGTGAGCATGTTTCTAGTTTTTATTTCCACCTGATGGATTTATCACTATCAAAATGGACTTATCAATGTTATTAGACCTTATTGAATATTTAAAGGAGTTAAAAACCCTCATCTCAACATTCTTAGACCTTTATTAACATTGTCTATACGTGAACATCAAGTATAAGACTATTCATATTAAAGAATTAGTTGTCACAACCAATCTAACACCATTTTGGATAGCTAAAACATGTTGTTTCCACCTTATGAGACTTATCACCACATAGAAAACTTATTTACTTGTTTAATAAGATTTTTCAAATCTTCTTTTCATTTGACTATAAGTGAATGTTATAGGAAAGCTAACTATGGCATGTTTCTGAGTCCTTTCACTCTAACCAATGCTAGTATTGAGACTAGAAATTTAAGAATAAATGATCACCATGATATGTGAGAAGTGTAAAACATCATATCCCCATTTTTCCTAAAGACACTTTCCTAAGAATAACTCTACAAGGAGTGAAAACACTAGTCTACAACTTCAATGGTGTTCTCAGCTAGCAAAATCAGATAGCCTTGCTCATTATTTCACCTTCGCATGTGTAACTAACATTGAAAACCTTGTGATAAGGATGTTCATACTTATCGAGATCATGTACAACCATTTGTTTGTAAAAATCAATCCAAAAAGAGGAGAAAATTAAAGGCCATGGGAATGTGTAGGTAGAAAAGAGGAGCAAACCTTCTTAGTAATGGTTCATAGAGCACCAGAAACCAATCCTATAAATATTTCCATGGATTTTAATTATATAAGGAGTTTTCTCATACACCAAATTCACTTGATCCAACTCACCTCTTTCTATTTATACCAGACTAAAACCAGTTGATCAGTTTGTATGCAAAAGATAATGATAGAGGAAATAGGATGGTTTTGACCAATTTCATTTTTACAAATCTTATCAAGAATTGAATATAATTAATGGGAACTCAATATATACTCTTGAAGTGACCACATGTGCCACAACTTCTGCAAAGGTTGTACAATAATTGAAACTACATTTTTTAAACATGGAACCCTTCAGTATTTTGGTTATGAAATAGTCTATATGAAATCTAATAACACATGGGAATTTAATTAAACTTGGACACACTTTTCCTCCTATGAAAATCATATAATTCTATTTAATGACCCCAAAAGTGAACTTGTATGACAAAATGACACAAAGGACTAATGACCAAGCTAAATCATATTAAATGACTTCACTAGGACCATGGTACACCATTTTACACCCCATAATAACCCTATAAAAATATTTAAACTATATTATTAAAGGTAAAATAATGATATGAAGCACCAATGGTCTACCCACCTCTTTCCTAGTGCACCCCTTAAGGCATGCACTTAGAGAGATTGAGACTCGGTAGGTTCCTACAAGAGAGAAATCATCAGTAATTGATAGAGTTTGAAAATATTACGTGTATATAATAGCCATGTATTCTTTACTTACAATACAAAATTAAACTTAAAGGTATTGAGAACACACTTACTTCAAAGAGAAGGCCATTCTATAAATCCAAACAATGTGATTTCTTCTTTAAATTGTTTGTTTTATTCTTGTAAGTTTAATGAAAAATCCAAGGATGTTTGGATGCTTGAGGGATAATAATTTTAAATTTAAATTTATAGATTGATGGATAAAATCATAAATTTTGACTATATTTTACATATATTGTCCAAAAATCTAAGTTTTAAATGCATTTGTGTGTCATCAATGCGAATAACAACCTTTTGATTATATTCACATTTCAATATGAATGTGCTAGTTAAATTTGGTGGGTTCACTTATTTTATAGATGGAAAATATTCTTTAACTTTGTGTCTGATCATCATATTCTATACAACTATTAACTTATTCCTTAATCACTTATTTGTCATGTTGTCAAACTCATTCATGTACACATTGGGCCTACATATCCTAGATTGTGATACTTCTCCAATTGTCATTCACCTAGACATTTAGATTTGCATAAATAATTTATATACGTTGGGGTTTTAAGTTAACATAATTATGCCATGTGATATAACCTCAAGCCTATAGAGGCTCGAGGGTATGAGAACACAGGTGCTTAAGCCTTTTAAACAATGAATCTCTTAAATTAAATGACAAGTTTTGAATGAAATTTTTTGAAGAATGAGAGGGGATGAATTAGTATTCAAAAAATTTCATTAAATTCCATTTAACCATTCATGAACCATCTTAACAATCATGTACATCTAAGCAAGCATAAGCATCAAAACATAAGAGCATGAAACACATGAACACAATATATACATGGGAAACCCTCTAGAAGTATAAAAACCACTGATGAAGTAAATAAAGTATAATATTTAATACAAACATAAATATTTAATGAAGAAATAAATTCACATGGAGCACCAACCCCAACTAGCTCTACACCAACTTAGTTAAACTTTAGCAAGCACCCACTTGCAAGAAAGCACCAACCCCCTAGATGACTTGGCACTAACTTAGCCACCTGATTATTTGATCAGCTTTAAGAACCCTTGTTTCTTATATAATATATGATGATCTAATCCTTCACCTCTTTGCTCTATTTTGTCCCTCTCAAGCTGACCTTTATCCTTCTTTGATAAGCTAACCCTCTTCATGGATTGATTAGGTCTTCTAACCTTGATCCTCATACATAAAACATCTATTATATATTCATAACACTTATATGATAGTATACATGACCTTATTATTCTCTCAAATTATCTATATAATTGTCTTATCCTCTTATGATCTCCCACACTTATCATCCTCTAAGCATACACAATAGGCCTAAACTACCTTGTTTTTATCCAAGTCACTTGATCATATCTTTGTTAGCTAGCCACACATTTAAATAACTTAGGTAAACCATTAATAGGTCTTTTCATATTAAAATAACATTCCTTAATCATGAATCAATTAATACAATAGGTCGGCCATACATCATTTAGTCTTTACTCCTCTTTTAGGTGTATGGAGACCTAAAGGTCTTCTTAACAATGCATTACCCTTTGATATTTCTTGAAGCATATCCAAACACATTAAATGGTAGGAACACATCATATTCCACTCTAATATACCTTATCCAACTTCAATTTAGATATATAAACCCTTTTAGGTCCAACTACCACTTGAACTTTATATCAAATCACTACATATAAAAGGCATGCACATTTACAGAAACTTTATCTTGAACAACTAAGGCATATACTCAATTTTGTCAAAAAACCATGGTAAATATTCAAAAAACTTATGAACTCAAGGTCATAAAAATCCTCATCTGATGCTTTAACTTAGGGTAAATAGGCTCAAATACTTTTCTACAAGATGTTCATTTAGAATTATCGACTAACTCCAAAACATAGTCAAGGAAACATGAACATATGACACATGATTGACTATATTCAAGGTCTTTCAATGTATGAATATTATCTTATAACATCCTAATAATAACATAAATCAGTTAGATCATGAGATCTAATGAATACTATTGGTTTTATAGACCAATCTGTTGACCTTCTCTCATATAGACTCTACTTAGTCATTTAAGCCATTTTCGATCCAATGTTTTAGCCTCTTACTCAAACTTAAAAGATTATAAAAAGCATGGATAGATCATTCAATACCCAAATAATATCATCATGCATTTCAATGCATCACTCTTACATGAAAATACATCAAGAAACATCTTTTCACTTCTACCTGATTTCCTTACTATCTGTACCACTAGGTCTATTAGTGGGTGGCCAACTTGGATAGCCAATATCATATAGCTGAGATATAGAACTTGTCCAAAAATATTCATGAAAAACAACTAAAAGTCTCACATTTTTATCTTTATCTACTTAGCAATTATGACTTGGTCAACTCTATCTATTACAATAAATCACTAAAATACAAGCACTTTCTTGTAGGTTCTTCCAACTCACCTGAGAAACCAATCACACTTGGAGATGATTAAGAGAGTTAAATTTAACCTCCAATCACTTTTTTGATCATATCAAACTATTTTTATCTCTTTAGAACAAGATCTTCAATATCAGGTCACTGTTAGGATTTTATGAGGGTTTAGACCATTTTCCAGTCTTAACGATCATTCATAAAACTTAGCCCTTATTTCCAAAAACCAATACTTTGAAATTTGATCTATAACCCTTAATAATTTACCATGATTATATTAGGTGCACTAATAAAACCTTCTTGGGTAGACAACTCTTCATCCTGTGCACTTAAGAAACTTTTCTTGCAAACCAAGACCTAAAACTTCATGCACATACTAAAAACAACTTGAATCAACTCTTTTAATGTTCACCTACTCACCCATGTCATGGAAACTAATCCTTTTACCTCATCTAACCACCATCTCTCTTCTTGCTTTCTAAGACTTGACTTGCATGTCTTATTAGGCCTAAAATTTGACCTTCTAGCTAGATTGTAGATTCCACTTTGAAACTCTCCTATGTCTCAATGTATCTTTTGTATGATCAAGTAGTCTCATATAATCACTCTTATTTAGAACATCAACATAACTTATTCAGAGCTACTTACAAATATTTAGAGCATGACTATAGCATCTTTAGAGATGCATACATAGATCTTCAAAGCTAACCTTCTAATCACTTTAGAAGTCCTCAATACCTCATGTATATTCTCAAACAATCTCTCTCATGATCAAACATTGTAATTTTTTATTCAAAGCATTCCCATCTTTGGATTTCATTCAAAACATCTTCATAACTTCTTCCACGAATCTTCAAAGCTTACTGCTTCTTCTTTGAATCTCACTCATATCATCATTCTACTTACAAATACCATCTCAAAAGGTCTAGAAAAATCATTAGGATATGCTTTATACTTGTTTTTGACCTCAATGATTACTTGAAAAGGCATTTTCACAAGAACCTGTGACATCAAATTTCATTACATTAACATCAATGAAAGAACCATACATCTTCATTAGAACCTTTGACATCAATGTCCAGATTAAGTATCAAAGTTCAACACTCAATGACAAATCTCAATAATATCATCTTAAATTAATGACAATGTTCAATAATCTCCCCCTTTTTCATTAAGGGAAAATGTATTTAGAAAACTCTATTAACCTCTTCTTGATGGCAAACATCTGTTATATTGGTTCTTGTCCTTAATCATCCTTTCTGATCTTGCCTCTTCTTTATAAAATGTTTGATCTTTCTCTCTTTCTAAACTTTTTATATATTTCTCCTACTTTGACATTAATGGCAAAGGTCTTCCACAATTATCATCTCTTTCAGAATAAACTTGGATTATAAGATAACTTCAACACATATTAGGCTTAGTCAATAATCTAAATATCTCCTCCTCAACCCAAACATCCATCATGCTTATGTTATCATAAGACATAAAATATCATTTGCAAATACTGAAATCATACTCTTCTCCTTGTGAGCTAATACTATCTTTCAAATGCACTAGATGATACATAGTCATCATAAACTATGGAAACCACTTATGACAACCATTCTCAAAAACTTCTCAATTAGGTCACTTTCCCAGCTAATTTATTAAAAGATCAATAAGTCTATGAAGCATCTTAGACATAGTCTCTCCTTATATCCATACATATAAAAAAGCAATCATTGTCTTGACAAAGAAACTAGATTTACCAAGCTTTCTCTTAGACCAAGCATATCTTATTTATAAGAAATATGAACTTAAGATCATATACCTTTCTTGACATGGTTGAATAAGATCAAACTCTTGACTACACACAATGCTTTCCCATACCAGATACCAAATGAAGAAATAGGGATTCCCCTTTTGTCTTCATAGATCTAGAACTGATGTGAATCAGGTGTTGGCGAGGTTCATTACGTAAGATGCAGAACCAGAGCACACTAAGGGCTGGACAGTTCATTTTTTGAAATCACATGAGGTCTGGTATAGACCTAATTTTTCCCAAGTAGTGGGAGTTGTCAGAGAGTTAGGAGCCAATTCAGGGAAGTGGGTTCTCAGGTATTTGAGAGGGACCAGCAGTAGGGATTCATGCTATGCAGGGTCAGGACTTTGCTACATGGGTTTGGAGGTTCAGATGTGGTAGGGTACTCGGATGACAGGAGATGCACCATAGGTTGTGTGGTGGGTGGTCTTCAAGATTGATCTTGAAGAGGGATACAAGCCAAAAAATAGATTAGATGGGGTACAGGTTCAGGTATAGTGTAGCTATTTATCTCCAAGTGGGAGATTGTTAGGTTGTGGAGCTAAAAGCTTCACTAATGCAAACAGAGGAGGAGGTTGTAGAGAGGTTGCAGAGTGTCACAGACACTAGCGTTGGTCAGGCCAACTGACGTTGGTAAGATTATACAGAAGAGCAATCGATGTCGATCAGATATCGACTGGCGTCGGTCACCTCCAGGCAAACAGGGACTGACGTCGGTCACCTGTGCGGTTCAGATTTGCAAGTTTTACAGGCAGTTAGTTAACGAACTAAGTGTTTGCATGTCAATATCTAAATTTGGACTAGAAGCTGCGGATCTAATTATTGTAATTAGGTGTCTAATTATTGTTTGCATGAGATCTATTTAAGAGACTCATAGGCTGTATTGTAAAGTGTTCTAGTTTGAGTTGAGCAAAGTTAGCTCCTTCTGTGTATGAGGTGAACAAGGGTGTTCCTCCTCGTTTCACAATAGTGCCAAGTGTGGGTGCTAGTTTTGGAGAATCAACAAGATTCTTCAAGTGTGTAGGATCTTGGTCAGTAGGTGTGCATGGCTACTTTTGGAGATCTACATGGGAAAGTAAGATCATTGATCTGCAGGTGTATGTGTGTGCATGATCCAAGTTTGCAGGTGTATAAAACCAGATTGATTTGTAGGTGTGTAAGATCAGGGAGGATAGCAACACAACAAAGAGTAGGATCAGGTAGGATCTACTTGGAGCACAGTGTGTACTCAGATAGAGAGCAAGAGGAAGGCAAGGTAGTTCCTTCCATAAGTGAGATCAATTGGGTTGCAGGTTGTTACAGTTTAGGGGAGATCTACTTGAAGTATGATTGTGTACTTAGAGTGCGTGGAGCACTTGTGGAGTGCATGGAGCACTGGAGTACTGGCAGTAGTGGATACTGACTAGTTGGAGGTGAACACCAACTCTATATTTGAGTTGTGTGTTGGGACCGTAAGAGAGAGAGCTTTGAGGGAAGATTTACTGTTTATGCCCTAGAGGTGTGGGAGCCCTAGAGGTGTGTAAGAAAGAAGAACTGTGGTAGTCTTCTTTGTTGTATTTCCTTATGGAAGAGTTTTAAAACAAGTTGTGTATTGTCTCTCATATTCTGTGTTATTTCTAAATTCTAGTTACTTGTGTATTCTCGTTAATTTCCACATGTTAAGTTTCTTGGTAATCAATTGTGTGCTTCCGTTATTTCCCAACAAGTGGTATCAGAGCTAAGGTTGCAGGGAGCAAGTTTTGTGTTTGGTTACAGGTCACTCTCAGGGGTTTCTGATTGAGTGGGAGTATAGCAATGGTAGAAGAAAGTAAGCTAAGAATGGAGGAATTAAAAAGCACGAATGGTCACTTACGGTCCTATGGAAAGAAAGAGCAGGGAAAAGAAGATTGTTGGTTGGTAGCAGATCAGCATGAAGGAACTGAAGAAGCAGATGTTGCAGGTGATGTGGCACAGGATGCTCTGGTATGTTTCTTAGATAAAGTAGAATCTTGTTTTATAGATTCTGTTGCCTCTTTCCATGTAGTCTAAAATAGAGTATCTTTTCATGGTAAGGTATTTAGAGACTTTGGAAAGATTTATTTAGGGGCTGGTGTGCCTTGCCAAAGAATTGGCAAAGGGGAAGTGAAGCTGAAATTACAGGCAGCCAACACATGGGTGTTGAAGGAGGTCATGCAAGTCCTAGGCTTGGAGATGTGGCTAATTTCTTCAAGAAAGTTGGGTGATGAGAGATGCATAAGAACTCTCACAGTGGATGCACTTGAATTAGCTGGTGGTAAGAAAGCAGGTACTCTTTATCTACTTGCTTATATTACTGATTCTTCTTCTATTGCAGAGACGTGGCTTTGTAGGCTTGGTCACATGAGCAAGAAGGAGATGCATGTTCTTAAGTGGAAGATAGATGTGTTTGATAGACTAAAGAACTGGAAAGCCTTGGTGTTCTTAGAGGAGATGACAGACAGAGACCAGTGCATGGGGTTGGATACCTCTGAGTAGGGCAGTTTGGACATGGGTTTTGATTCAAAAGAGCTCATGGGTAAAAAGTCATCACTCACAAGTGAACACAGGTACCAGCATCAGTTAAGAGGAATCAGTGTTGAACAGATAGACATCGATGTTGGTCATGTGCAGACTGAAGCCAGTGATGTTAGGCAGGGTAAGACCCACATCAGTCATGAGGATTGACGTCGGCAATAGGTACGACCAACATCAGTCAGGAGGATTGATGTTGGCAATAAGGACACCAACATTAGCAGAGTTGGTAGTTAGGATAGGTGCATGGAAATAGACATCGATCGAATGCAGACTGTGTAGTGATCGAGGTTGGTCATTGTAACAGATTTTTGGGCAAAAAGCAAGCTATCAAGGAGTCTCAAATGCCCATATGGACGATTGAAAGTGGTAAGTAAGCCTCAAATTCATTGTTCCTCTACTTTATACTCATTTCTTACTGCAGAGTAGGAAGGATCCAGGAAACAGTGGGAGCATGGCAGGAATATGATGCAGAACCAAATGGGAGATTTGGTAGGGTTGCCAGTTGGAAGAAAGCATAGAGATGAATAGATACCTTAGTTAAAGAATAGAGAGAATGGACACGTGAGATGGCAGACCAGGTCATATGGTCTTGAGGAAGCTGCAGGATAGTGGTACAGGGTTTGACATGGGGATTATAAAGCAGGGCTTTAGTCAATGTCAGTGTAACCATTGTGTTTTTCTTACTAGGGGGATGATGGTCATGACATTATCCTATTACTGTATGTGGATGGTATGCTAGCTATCAGGTTTGTACATACAGGGTTTTGCTGAGCTAAGGGTAAGGTTAGTTTAGTGGCATGTCATGAGGAATTTGGAGCAACAAAATTCTTTGGCATGAGAGACATGGAGATCACAAGTTGATTTTGTCTCTAATGGGAGCTGATGTGAATCAGGTGTTGGTGAGGTTCATTATGTAGGATGTAGAATCAGAGCACACTAAGGGTTGGACAGTCCATTGTCTGAAATCACATGAGGTCTGGTATAGACCTAAGTTTTCCCAAGCAGTGGGAGCTGTCAAAGAGTTAGGAGCCAATTCGGGGAAGTGGGTTCTCAGGTATTTGAGAGGGACCAGCAGTAGGGATTCATGCTATGCAGGGTCAAGACTTCACTACATAGGTTTGTAGGTTTAGATGTGGCAGGGTACTTGGATGACAAGAGGTGCACCACAGGTTGTGTGGTGGGTGGTCTTCAAGATTGATCTTGAAGAGGGATACAAGTCAAGAAATAGATTAGATGGGGTATAGGTACAGGTACAGTGCAACTATTTATCTCTAAGTGGGAGATTGTTAGGTTGTGGAGCTAAAAGCTTCACTGATGCAAATAGAGGAGGAGGTTACAGAGAGGTTGCGGAGTTCATAGACACCAACATCGATCAGGCTAACCGATGTCAGCAGGATTAGATAGAAGAGCAACTGACGTCGGTCAGATATCAGCTGGCGTCGGTCACCTCTAGGCAGACATGGACCGACGTCGGTCACCTAAGTGGTTTATAACTACAAGTTTTATGGGTAGTTAGTTAATGAACCAAGTGTTTACATGTCAAGAGCCAAATTTAGACTAGAAGCTGCGGATCTAATTATTGTAATTAGGTGTCTAATTATTGTTTGCATGAGATCTATTTAAGAGACTCATAGACTGTATTATAAAGTGTTCTAGTTTGAGTTGAGCAAAGTTAGCTCCTTTTATGTATGAGGTGAGCAAGGGTGTTCCTCCTAGTTCTATAGCAGTGCCAAGTGTGGGTGCTGGTTTTGGAGAATCAGCAGGATTCTTCAAGTGTGTAGGATCTTGGTCAGCAGGTGTGCATGGCTACTTTTGGAGATCTACATGGGTAAGTAAGTCATTGATCTAAAGGTGTATGTGTGTGCATGATCTAGGTTTGCAAGTGTGCAGAACCAGATTGATTTGTAGGTGTGCAAGATTAGGGAGGACATCAACACAATAGGGAGTAGGATCAGGCAGGATCTACTTGGAGTACAGTGTGTACTCAGATAGAGAGCAAGAGGAAGGCAAGGTAGTTCCTTCCATAAGTGAGATTAGTTGGGTTGTAAGTTGTTGTAGTTTATGGGAGATCTACTTGAAGTATGATTGTGTACTTGGAGTGTGTGAAGCACTTGTGGAGTGCGTGGAGCACTAGAGTACTGGCAGTAGTGGATACTGACTGGTTGGAGGTGAACACCAACTCTATATTTGAGTTGTGTGTTGGGACCGTAAGAGAGAGAGCTTTGAGGGAAGATTTACTATTTATGCCCTAGAGGTGTGGGAACCCTAGAGGTGTGTAAGGAAGAAGAATTGTGGTAGTCTTCTTTGTTGTATTTCCTTCTGGAAGAGTTTTAAAACAAGTTGTGTATTGTCTCTCATATTCTGTGTTATTTCTGAATTCTAGTTACTTGTGTATTCTGGTTAATTTCTGCATGTTAAGTTGCTTGGTAATCAATTGTGTGCTTCCATTATTTTTGAACAATATGAACTCAAGATCACATACCTTTCTTGACATGGTTGAATAAGATCAAACTCTTGACTACACACAATGCTTTCCCATACCAGATACCAAATGAAGAAATAGGGATTCCCCTTTTGTCTTCATAGATCTAGATCAATTACTGATAACAAAATATCTTAGAAGCTTACCTCTAATATACCAATTTTCACTTTTATTTTAGATACCTAATAATAGCCTTAAATCTCTCATCATGTTTCCTTATACACTTCAAACCAAAGAGATATCAACACAAGAATAGATAATATCCATATTCATCTCCTTACTTGTAGTATATATAACCTAGAATGTTTTAAAAAGAAACCTTCTTTTAATACACCCTCATGCTTATACTAATATAATAATGTATTCATGAATCTTAATAGAGCCACCCATTTTTCATAGGTCTCTAAAATAAGATAAACTTAGGAGACTCCTAGATCTCCATACTCTTTTCACAAGACTAAATATTCTTCATCATTATTATGGACTTAACTAGCACTATAGGTTTGATCTCATCATCAACCTTGTCATCCTTCTTCTTTTCTTTGACTGCCTTTTCAACACATGTAGATAAAAAGTGTTCTTGGCATTCCCTCACTTCTAGCTTATGCTCTATAGTAGCAAACATTCCACCTTGGTTTATGAGTTGATCATGACTCACCTTTACTGTCTTTAGTTTCCATTTTTTTTTGATGAAATATATCTATATATTAACTTTAAAAAAATATAAAAATAATTCAAAAAAAAAGGTGATATGAGAGCACACCATGTAGTCACACTAGGCAAAGCCTAGGAGCTAGAAATAAAAGAATCAATAACAACTAGGCAAAGCCTAAAAATAAGTCACATAATAAAGAGCACTTTAAGTAGAAAGAGAAAAGACAAAAACTAGTGGATCCATATCATCTAGACCCCATCCTAAACTTGGTAAGTCATTACCATCTAGAATAGGCTCATAGCCAATAGCTTGAGTATTGTCCCTATCATCATCTTCTTCCCATGTATGAGTGGGCAAAATGGCTAGAGAAAGACTAGGGAACTTATCCAACACATCCAATTGACCTCTAAGTGGTGCCCCCCAAGAATCTAAGTGTAGAGGAGGAGGAGCATCTTAGCCATCTTACCCAACAAGGGAAAGAGGTGGAAACTACCACTCGCACTGCTACCTAGGAGGGGTCATACACTGGTACTAAGTGCCATTGTGATAATAGTGTTGGGAATGGCTGAAATGATGCCCACCATAAAGTGGCAGAGCCATTTTATCCTCTATTTTGGGATTCTTAGTTGGAAATGTCAAAACCTAATCCATTACACATAGAGCATCTCCCCAATGGGAGAGGAGATCCTAAAGGTGCCCAAGCTCCATAGCTACTTTATTGGCTTAAGTTTGAATCTGCAAAAGAACATTAGAGATAATAGAGGATTTGTTTAGAGCATAAACATTAAAATCAATAGAAGTATTATTAAACATAGAATTATTTCTTTCTTTCTAAAGCCAGAAGAGAATCTCCACTCTAAAAGTATACCAGACTTATGCATATTTGAATGGCATCATGGGTTTATCTCTAAGGAGGATGTGTTGCCAAAGTAAAAATTTGGGTTGAAAAGGCCTGAAGAGATCATGGATCCAAGTCCAAACCCTTTGGGATTTGGAATAGTACTGTAAAATATGAGGAAGCATCTTAAGGTGGCCATAGAAAGGGCAAGTAGGTAGGTGGATTCGTAGCTAGATGAGTCTTCTACCAATGGGTAAGCCTTAGTGTAGTATATACCAAGCAAAATGAGAAAGCTTGGGCTCTACACAAGCCCCCTAGACAATGTTGAAGTGAAATATCCATTTATAAATAGATGAATACAACCCCTAATGAACATTAAGCTTGTCCACCATGAGTAAATGTGGGGTGAGCCATCCATAGCCAAGCAGAGGAGTGTAACTGAGAAAAGGGGTCTCCACATACCATTTCTAGTCCTTTCACCATGGTCAAGTGGAGTTGACTAATATTTTGTGGAGTATGGAAGGTGGTACAACATTGAGTATCTCCTTGTAAGATTCTTATTCTGAATTATATTTTGCCTCTTCTCAAGATAGCCAAGAGCAAGTTGACCTATATTAGATATCTTGGATAGTATATATTCCCCTTTAAAAAAACTTGAGAGCAATGATCTAAGGGATTTTTGCTAGGGGTAATTCATTGAGATTAAAAACATGAGACCACTAGAGAGATTTGGTGTTAGTAGATAGCCCATTATAAAATCCAGAACCATTTTATAGAAGCATGGCTTAATCTTTTCCCATGCCTTCTAGATGCTTTTATCCACAAAGTATCCTATGATTTGGACAGGAGATTGAATGAAAATAAGATTGGGGAAGCTGAGACCTTTCTAGGATTTCTTTCCCTTAGGAAATATTGATGTGATACATTATCTTAATAACACCTTCCAAGATTCTTGGCCCTTAATGGTTTGCACAATCTATTTAACACATAAGGCATTTCCTTGCCAAGATATGTCAATGAGCCCCATCCCTCTAGCATCATGTGTGAGGTAGCAATATTCCCAGGACACCCTATGGAATCATTTACCTTGGGGAAAGTGGCATAAAGGAAATATTTGAGAAATTTATCTAACTTCTAGTAATTTTTCTTAGAAGGTACCCAACATGATGAGTAGTACACATGGGTGGTCACAAGAGTTTTCAAGTAGATTTGCAATTTTCTTGCTAACGAAAGAGACTTGGTCACCTAGTAATCTATCTTCTTAGCAAATCCATCAATAACATATTTCCACAACAAAGGTGGCAAAGAATCAAAATCAAAAGGGATGCCAAGAAATTTAAATACTTCATCATGTTGGATCCACTTCCAACCAAAAATAGTAGCCCACACCAACGAAGGGAGGTAAGATTGTTTTTAGCAATGAGTTTTCTTCCATTGGATACTAGATCTTGAGGCCAATAAAAAGGTGTTGAGACATTATAAGGAATTATTCAAATTGGATTCATACTCAATTAAAGTGAGGAAGGATTCATCCACAAAATAACCATTAAGCAATTGCATATCTTCTTATGGGCTTGCAGTGTCTAGATGGAGATAAATTCCCTTAAGAAGGCCCCTAGAATGGGCTTTGCTAAGAAGATATCCAAAACCCTCAAATGGATTAAAAAAATACAAATGAATAAAAGGTGACTCCATTAATGGAAAGGATATCTGATGCATCTTCAAAAAGAATCAGGATGTTTTGGATGAAGATGGGCCTGAAGCCCGTTGATTGAAGCATGGCTAGAATGAATGGCCATTTGATGTAGTCATAAGATTGTTTAAATTTAATTTTAATGAACATAGCTTTTTTCTTTGACCATTTGACCTAGTCCATCCCTTCCTAGACTGTAATGATATTATCTAATATATAATAGCTTTAGATGAAACTTGTTTGGTTTAGACACATGATGAAATGCAACATATTATGCAACCAAATCACCAGAGCCTTATCAATGATTTTATAATAAACATTCAAGAGGGTGATGGGCCACAAATTATAGATAAAATAAATATATCCATGGTTAGGTATGAATTTAATATTTCCTTTATCTATATTTTTACCTAGTGAATGTGAATGAAACACTTATTTATAAACCTTTTGCAAGTCATTGCCCACAAAGTCTAAAAGGGTTTTATATAATTCACATGGAAATCCATCAATGCTAGGAGATTTTTCATTAGCCATGTGAGACACTACCTCATTATTATTTTTAATATTTAGGGTCCTATTGTAATCCACCCATTGGGCAGGATTGAGTTTACGTGACACTATTGTGAGGCATTACTGGAGGGCAATTTCATGCTCAGTTGAAGACATTTTAGCTTTTAACACTTGTTGATAATGATAGACAAAGGATTGAATAATATGTAAGGTCTCTATAAGTTTGTTTTCAAGATTAGATATGACTTGACTTTTTTTCTTTGAGTTCTTGGCTTGCAACATTTGAAAGAACTCCTTTGAAGCCTTATCCCCTATCTTAAGCCAATGAAACCTAGCTTTGACTTAGGCTCCCTGAGCATTGTAGTTGTCTAGAATTTGAATGTGATTCCATAAAGAGGTAACTCTAACCTATAATATATCATTAAATGGATCCTTTTCTAATCCTAAATCCATATGGATTAGCTTTGAGGAAGTATCATAGTAAGAGTGTCTTCAAATTTTATCAAGTTGGTAGCCATAGATTCATAGAAAGTGAGAGGTCCTTTTAATAGCGTCATCCCAACAAATAATAAATTCTTGGGAAGGACGTAGATCCAAATTCCAAACTCTCCTAATGTGTGCCACCATGGGCCCATGTTTGAGCAAAGAGGTGTTTAGGAAGAATTGTGTTTTATGGACTTTGGGTTTCATAAATTGACATGTCACTCTGAACTGAATAAGGGAGTGGTTGAAAAGCCCAAAATCTGATATCACTTATATCTAAGGGGAAAAACCATTATCAAAGGAGAAGTACGATTGGGTGGACATCAATGCCTTATCTAAAAGATTTAGAAACTAAGCAGGGCCTTCCCTAAAATTACTCTAGGTATACCAAACTCGATTTGTAGGTTGATGGGTTGAATTGGGCCCATAAATGCCCATTTAGAGCACATGTAAAACCATGCATCCATTTTTCCAACTACCCACCTCATAGGCAAATGGCCCACTTTGTCCTTGGGAGATGCCACTATATCAAAGTCACCGCATAATACCCAATGGGAATCAAGGAGATCATCTAATATCCACTGCCATAAATGGGTATGCTCTAAGGTGTCATTTGAGGCATAAATATTAATAAATCCAAAAGAGTGGATTTCAATGCTAAAAAAATCTCACAATAATTAGTTTTTAGGTTCCACACTAGATTATACTATGTGTGGTCACCACCTTAGAGAAATGAATATGATCACCCATCTACATCCTGCATCATGATTGTTAAGAAGAATGATACTATTGTGCTAGATGTAATTACTGATAGCCATCAATAAAAAAATCCAACACCTTTACTTCTTGTAGATAAAGAATGTACATCTCAGGAAACTTCCTTATAAAATCATGCACAAAAAACTTGTGTTTTGGATCTGTGAGACCCCAAACATTCTATAATTCATAGATGATGGGTGTTAAGGGATATGTCCTCCAAGTCCATACCTTCCAGGGCATCATACTAATTTTTTAGAATGTGCCCACTATTGACACTTTAAAAGTCCTCAAATCACTTATTCATAGTAGGGTCAATGTAGTACTCTCGTTCCTCTACCTCATCACTCCTCTAAAGAGGGTTGTGGGAGAATTTGGGCATATCCTACCAAGTAGGAAGGGAAGAGTGGCTGGATATGAGTCTAAAAATCTATAAGAAGTGGGCCTAGAGGCCTCAAAAATTTGGGACAAGACATTAACATCTATAGAAGTGTTAAATACCCAAGGATTTTCTACCAATTTTGGGGCTTTATCTTGAGGAGGATCTTTCTAAAAAAGAGCCTATTCCTATGGACCAAGGCTCAAAGATGGCTTGCCTCTTTTGGGAGTAACAACTACATTTGTGGCTTTGGAGTGGTTTTTATTCTTCCCTATCATAGTCCATCTATCTTCATCTAATTTTTTTCTAGCTTTAAGAGAAGGATTAGGGGGAGAGGATGAGTGGTTGGACACATTATTATGAGCCAACTACAGGGGACAATGCTATATCTTATGGTCTATGGATGGGTAATGAAAATAAGAATTAGGCAAGTTGATATATTGGAATCACTGAGAGTAACCCACATCCCCAACTTGAATTTCCACAAACTCTTTGAGGTCTCAAGATATGTATACTTTTACACAAACCCTTTTTTTAGTCTAGTAGAGTAGAATTGAGTCTGTTCAGGACAAATCACATAGCCTATGGAGGACACTATCTGGTAAATAAAGGGCTAGTAGGGGAGTGGGAGGCCTAGAAATTCAACCCAAATTGGGAATTTAAGATCAATGTACTCTAAGACTATAAAGTCCCATGTCTAGGGAGAGAGAACCATGAGAGATTTCATGACATACAAAGTGGAAAACCTATGAAAGACTCCTCCTATATGGGAAGGGTAGGAAAAGAGGAAGAGAAAATCCCTTAGTGATGTTTTTGATGCTTTCCATATTGATGCCATGAGCTACCTAGCAAGTTTGAACCGAAGACCATAGCATACTTTTATATGAAATTATCCCAATAAAATATATTATTAAACAAAATTTATCTAACCATTGACACATAAAATTAAATTCAAGGATAGGTAATATAACATCAGGTTCTGAAGCATTACCTCATGGTAAATCTTAGGGACAAGCTTTCTTGGGTGCTTGTAGGGGACCATTGCTTAATGATCTATCATTATTCTCAGCTAAAATAACCAGGATATAAATGGGAGAAGTCATTATAAAGGTTGGCCTCACCTAAAGGTGAGAAACCCTAAATGACAATAAATGTAAGTCTTGTAGGTGACTTCTGGCCACATTATGACACAAGGCTAGGTAGGAAAAAAAATAAGGTCTGACTCAATGGTGTGCATGGAGGAAACCCTAGCAGATAAAAAAAACTTTTTTGGTTTCCAAACTTTCATTTGCCTTCTTTCTTTCATTCTAGAAGCTTCAAACTTCTTGCTTTAACTTGATGATCTTCTAACTCTGTTAGGATAGAATCTTACAATATGTCCTACATTATGACAGTTGAAATAGACCACCTTATACATACCATTTTATTGATGATGACTATGATCTCCCTTTGAATAATTTATTCTTTTTCCATATTTCTATGGGTATTCATTCTTGGAGGATCTTCTACATTCTCTTGCTCTTTGACCAAATTGACTGCATGTAAAAAAGTAATGATTGAAAGATTTATCATACCTTATAATATTGGGTTATCTAATAGGTTTGTTCATTTTGACTTTTTTTCCTTCAACAATATTATTTTTAACTTGAGGTATATTCTTTTGGTCTTGTTTAAATCCAAGACCAATATTTCCACTTATAGACTTTTGATTATTCAAAATATCATTTAGAGACTCAGTGTTCTTTTCAAACTTCATAAAGCTTCTCACCTTGCTAGATGTTTGATCCAACTCGGCTCTCAGATAATCCATTTTAATTTCATATCTATTGTGACCTTCCTCTTTAGCCTTTAGGCTTGCTATCACAATCTCTATCTGGGTTTCAAATTGTTAGATGATCTCTTTTAGGGAACTTATCAGTTCTACCTTAAGATCTACTTCTTCATTGTCATAGTATACCTTCTCATTTGATTCTACATCAATCATGAGACCTTTACCATTTGAACAAACATTATTTTTTTATTCTATGATTATGAATAGGGTTTCATTATTATCATGTTTTGATTCATTACTACCATCATCACTATCAAATGTGTTTGAATCACTCACATTAGATGAGTTATCTTCTTTGGTATAGAATATTTTCTTGTTCTTGAATGAATTCTTGATGCAGGAGTATAAATAATGGCTACATGAAGACATGGTCAAAGTTAGAAACCATCAATTATACAAATTTCAAGTCATGTCTTAGTTTGATTTTGAATTCAAATTATTTTAATTTCCCTCCAAAATGTTGTCTTGAGAAGAGTAATTGTAAAATTAAGTGTAAATGTAAAAAGTGAAACTATTTAAAAGAATCTATAAATTGGGAGATTTTTGAGCAAATAAAGTGAGTGGTTGGAATCCTCCAATCATAGGAAATTTACTTGTTATAAAATCCTTCACATTTAGCATATTAGTTTTAGGAAATCTCCTTTATATGTCTTGAGCCCAAGTTGGATGTAGAAGTGAGAGGGGAAACTCTTAAAAAGAGGATTATGTAAAAAACAATGAGATAGATGTCATTCAAAGAAATAATGTAAGAAAATAAATCTCATTAAAATAAAGAATAAAAATAAGAGAGCTCAATATAAGAGAGCTCATTCAAGGAAGAGGAATGCAAGAGAGGAAAGCTCACTCAAGAGAGGAAGGTGAGAGAAAGTTGAAGGTGAAAATAAGGCTTGGAAGCCAACAATCATAGAAAAATTGGATCATAAGTAATTTCATTTGATTAATAATAATTAATGTTGATTATATTGATATTTTTATGCAATCAATGATGCCTCTATAAAGTTCTGGTCTAGACAGAATACAGACACATGTGTATATCTTTTTAGAACACAAGCAAGTAAAGACCATCCTATGACATAAGATATGAATGAATAAAATTTATATATGGTATTTTAACTACTCATAACTTGTGTCTTTTCTCTAAAAATTGTGGCTTATTGTGTATGCTTAGAGGGTCATGTTTGAGGAGTATGATACAAAAAAAAACCACATTTTATTTTGATATATGTTATAAAAATTGTTAATGGGTATCTAAAAATAATGAGATATCTTTGAAAAAGTTTTTATAAAGATTTTTATGGTCAAAATACAGTCAAATTTTTCTAAATGCCAAAATCCTTGCTTACAAATTTATGAACTGGGATAATTATGTATATGATCAACATTTGGTGTAAAAATTTAAATGGTAGAGAACTTAAAATTAGAAATTTTTTATTTGTAATTAGGTCATGAAACCTATATTTGATCAAGATATGATTTATTTAATGCTTGTTGCCTTGTACAATCACCTTAAGGCCTAAAAATAAGGGTTTTGATGCATTAAGAGTTATAACCATTAAAAATGATTGAAACTTCATAATAAATGCCTATAATACATTTTATAATTATTTTAAAAGGACTCATGTTGGTGAAGTATGAATAAGTATGGAAAACGACAACTTAAGGCAATATTTAGGTGTATGCAATCATGAAAGAGTAGGCATATATAGGAAAAGTAATTTTCTTCAAATAAGTGCACCAAAAAACATTTGATTCACTCGTAAGGAGGTAATGGGTATCTTAAAAAGTAATTTTTTTGCCCAAAAAGTATGTACAATGATCAAGACAATGAGGTTTATGCTAAAGGAGGGCTAATTGGAGTAGTGGCTAAAGAAGGAAGTGCTAATCCATACAAAGGAAAATAATGTGATTCATAGGTATGTTATTTAAGGTCTTAATGGGTATATATAAATTATTTTGAATTTTTGTTTCAGATAACCCATGAGAATTTATGGTTAAATATAGAGAAAAAGGCCTACAAGGAAGGTCTACAAACAAACATGTAGTTTGAGAGTTTTGAGTCTTCATTCAAGGAATGATAGATCTTGTTAGGTTTGTATAGGTATGTTAAGATGTATGAGAGGTCCTAATGAATTCATATTAATACAAGAGTTTGTTTTCATAAGTTGGGATTTTAAACTCTTAAGCAAGGTCTAGAAAAGATTCATGTGGGTAACATTAGTGTTTGGGTCAGAATGAGTTAGCTGAGCTAAGATGGGCATTACTTTTTCTTATTTTCATACTTTATGAAACTCTTCTTGATTTTTTAAAACCTATATGATCTTGTGTCATCTTCATGAGATTCATCATGTTCTTCACTATGCTCAGATCTATCCTTATTAGGACACTTGATTGTAAAGTGACCAATCTTACCACAGTTAAAAAACTTGAATGATAGCTTACCCTTTTACTTACCTAAGCCAAACCTTAACTTTTAGAAAACATATTTGAACATACCTCATATTTGACCTTCTTAGCCTTTGATTTCTTTTCAACCTTGAAAATTGATTCCTTCTTGAGAGGTCTTCCTTCATTTCTCTCATCTCATAGGTAGGCAAGATGCCATGAAGCCCATCTATCTATAGCTTGTCCAAATATTTCATCTCTTCTAGTGAAAAAACCTTAGCATTAAATTTAGGATTTAGTGATATCAATACATTTTGGACAATATTAGATTCTTTCACTTGTCCCAATCCTCTAATGATATTGATAACTTCATCAACTCTTAATAGGTAGGATGTAATGGATTCATCTTTAGGATTTCAAACTATCTTTTGTAGATTTTTAACTTGGTCATCCTTACCTTGGCATCTCCTTCATATATGGTCTTCAAATTATTCCATATATATTTGGATGGAACAAAATGCATTACCTTTACAAGTTTTATCTCTGATAGGCCATACAAAATGTCATTCATTACTTTGGAGTTATTTTCACTATCTTTTTTACCTATTGCATCTGTTGGTAAAATTAGAGGTATAAGATAGACATCCATAACTGACTACCAAATATCATGTCATTGTGACATTATAAATATATTAATTCTAACATTTTATAAGGCATAGTTAGATCCATTGAACAATGGAGCCTTACTAGTAAAGAAATCACCTTGAGCTTGTTGACTAGTCATCCTTTTTTTTTAGGATATTTTTTAGGCTTTCAAGCCTATTCCAAAGGACTTGATATGATAGGAATTTTTAGAAACAATATGAATAAAAGTGGGGTGAATTAGTCTTAAAAAAATTTCATTCAATTCCATTTAACCATTAATAAACCATCTTAACAAACATGTACATCTACGTAATCATAAGCATCAAAACATAAGAGCATGAAATACATGAACACAAAATATATGTGGGAAAACCTCTAGGGATAAAAAACACACTAATGAATCAAATGGAATACAATAAGATAATATTAACATCAATATTTAGTGAATCATAAACTTCACATGGAGCACCAAACCCAACTAGCTCAACACCAATTTAGCGAGGCTTTAGTAAGCATCCACTTGCAAGAAGGTATCAACACCCTAGATGACTCAACACCAAATAACCCCCTTATTGTTTGATAAAATTCAAAAACCTTTGTTTATTTTATAATATATGATGATCTACTTTCACCTCTTCACTCTCTTTTGTCCCTCTCAAGTTGACATTCAGCCTTCTTCACTCAACTAACATGCTTCATGGCTTCATTAGGTCTTTTGACCTTGATACTCATATGCAAAACCTATATTAGATATTCATAACACTTCTCTAATGGTCTTAATGACCTAATTATTCTATTAAATTATCTATATCATTCACTTATTCTCTTCTTCTCTCTAAAAATTAGAATCCTCTAAGCATACACAATAAGCCTGAACTGCCTTGATTTTATACAAGTCATTTGAACATATCTTTATTAGTCAGACACACATTAAAATCACATAGGTTGTCCATTAATAATTTTTTGAATATTAAAATAACATACCTTAATAATGAATCAATAAATACAATAGGTTGGTCATACATCAATTAGTCCTTACTCCTCTATTAGACTTATGGAGACCTAAATGTCTTCTTAACAACACGTTATCCTTTGATATTTCTTGAAGCATATCTAAATACCTTACACTATAGGAACACATCATACACCACTCTAATATACCTTATCCAACTTCAATTTATGTCTATAATACCTTTTATTTCCAACTACCACTTGAACCCTATATCAAATCATTACATATAAAATGCCTATGCATTTATAGAAACTCTATCTTGAACAACTGAGGCATATACTCAATTTTTCAAAAAAAATGGAAAAAATTTACATATTCATAAACCTCATGACCTCAAATCCATGTCAAACTTCATATGATGCTTTAACTTATGGTAAACAGGCTCAAATACTTCTTTGTAAAATGTTCACTCAAAACTACCAACTAACTCCAAAACATAGCCAACGAAACATGAACATCTGACACATGATCAAATATCTTAAATGGATTTAAATGCATAAACATGATCTTATAACATCTTTAGATAAATATAAATAATTTATATTATGATTTATAATGAATACTATTGGTATTACATACCAATCTATTGACCATCTCACACATGGACTCTACTTAGTCAGCTAAGCCATTTTGGCTTCAATGTTTCAACCTCTTCCTTAAACTTCCAAGATTATGAAAAGTATGGATAGATCATTTAAGACCCAAAAATATCATCATGCATTTAAATGAATCACTCTTACATGAAAATACATTTGGAAACATTTTTTTAGTTTTTCTTACATGAAAATACATCAGGAAACATCTTCTTACTTTTGCTTGATTTCCTTATTGTCTGCACCACTGGGTCTGTTAGCGTCTGGCCAACTTGGATCACCATTATTATATGCCTGAGATATGAAACATGTCCAAAAATATTCAAGAAAAGAAACTAAAATTCTCACACTTTTATCTTCATCCACTTAGTAAATTTGACTTGGTCAACTCTATCTTCTACAATAAATCCCTAAAAATAAGCACTTTCTTGTAGGGTCTTCTCACTCATCTAAGAAAAAAATCACACCTAGAGATGCTTAGGAGATTTTAAATCAACATAAAATCAAAAATTTTATCATATCAAATTATTTTTATCTATTTATAAAAATATCTTCAATATTGGGCCACTATTAGGGTTTTATGAGGGTTTAGACCATCTTCCAATCTTAACAATTATTCATAAAACTTAGCTCATATTTCTAAAAACCAATGCTTGGAAATTTGAGATATAACTCTTCCTAATCTGCCATGAATATCTTAGGTTATCATGTATATGCTACACATGCCAATGAGCATTGAGAAAACATTCTTGGGTAGACAACTCTTCATTTTGTACACTAGAGAAACCTTGATATATGTTTCAAGCTTTTTCTTGTAAACCAAGACTTGAAACTTCATGAACATACTTAAAATAACTTGAATATCCTTTGTCAATGTTAACCTAATCACCCATATCATGTAAAATAATAATGTTACCTCATTTGACCACCATCCCTCTTCTTGTTGTCTAAGCATTGAGCTTCAAGTCTTATTAGGCCTAAAATCTAACCTTCTAGCCACATTGTTGATTCCACTTTGAAACTCTATTATGTTTCAATGTCTCTCATGTATGTTCGAGCACTCTCATACACTCACTCTTCTTCATAAATTCAACATAATGTCTTTGTAGCTACTTATAGATATTTGGAGCTTGATTATAGCATCTTTAGATCTGATCTTCTAATCACTTTAGAGGTCCTTAATACCTCATGTATAGTCTCAAACAATCTCTCTCATGCTCAAACATTGTCAAGTGTTCTTCAAAGCATTCTCATCTTCATAGCTCATTTGGACCATATTCAAAACTACTTTCACAGATCTTTTGAGCATATTTGTTTTTCTTTGGAGCTCACTCATATCATCATACTACCTAAAAAAACCATCTCATAAGGTCTATACAAAGCATTACAATATGTTTTATACTTGTTGTACTGACTTCAAGCATTACTTGACTAAGCATTTTCATAAGAAAATTTGACATTAAATGACATTAGATTGGAATCAATGAAATAACTATTCATCTTCATTATAACCTTTAACATCAATGACAACATTAAATATCAAAGCTCAA
>JARHVA010006495.1:610000-612500 GCA_037957365.1 Torreya grandis | reverse complement strand
ATGAAATGGTACCTTAGTTGTATGTGCTTGGTTCTTGAATGAAAGGCTAAATTCTTAGCCAAATGGATTGCACTCTGACTGTCACTATACAATCTACAACTCCCATGCTCCCTTCCAAGCTCTTCCATGAACCGTGTCATCCATATCATCTCTTTGCTAGCTTCTGTGGCTGCAATATACTCTGCTTCTGTAGTTGACAAGGCAACAACCTTTTACAGCTTAGATATCCAGCTAACCGTCATTCCACCTACAGTGAAAACATAACCTGTAGTGCTCCTCCTGCCATCCAAATCACCTACCATATCTGAATCTACATAACCATGTAGAGGAGTATCTGAACCTCCATAGCACAAGTGCCTACTGCTGGTTCCTCTCAGATATCTAAGGATCCACTGAACTACTTTCCAATGTTCCTTACCTGCATTAGCCATATACTTACAACTCTCACTGCTTGGGCAATATCTGATCTAGTACACACCATTGCATACATCAAACTCCCTACTGCAGAAGAATATGGAACCTTACTCATGTACTCTACCTCATCATGTGAATTAGGACATTGTTCTTTACTCAACTTAAAATGTCCAGCCAAAGGTGTGCTTACCGGTTTAGCATCCTGCATATTGAACCGTTTCAAAACCTTGTCCACATAATCCTCTTGGGACAATATCAACCTGTGATTTTTCCTATCTCTCTTAATGCTCATGCCAAAGATTTTCTTTACTGCTCCCAAATCCTTCATAGCAAACGTTTGAGCTAATTTCACCTTAAGCTTAGAGATATCCTGCATGTGTGATCCTGCAACTAGCATATCATCTACATACAACAATAGAATAATGTATCTACCATTATCCAATCTTTTAAAATACACACAATGGTCAGATTGACACCTACTATAGCCATGCTTAGTCATAAACCTGTCAAATTTCAAATACCACTGTCTAGGAGCTTGCTTGAGGCCATACAAGCTTTTCTTTAGTCTGCACACTAACTTCTCCTTACCTTTGACCTCAAATCCTTCCGGCTATTCCATATAAATTTCCTCATCCAAGTCTCCATGAAGAAACACTATCTTAACATCTAGCTGCTCAAGATGCAAGTCCTCAATAGCAACCAAAGACAATACAATCCGTATAGAAGTCATTTCAACAATAGGAGAAAAAATCTCACCAAAATCAATACCTGGCTTTTGTGCAAATCCTTTCACTACCAATCTGGCCTTATATCTCATCTGTCCATTCTCACCTTCTTTCAATCTGTAGGTCCATCTGTTCTTTAGTGTCCTCTTACCAGCTAGAAATTCAACCAAATCCCATGTTTGGTTCTCTCTTAAGGACTCCATCTCCTCAACCATGCCATGCTCCCACTGACTCTTGGACTCCCCCTGTATTGCTTCTTCAAAACTTTCTAGTTTTCCACCATCAGTTAGTAATAAATAGAACAATGAAGGAGAATATCTAATAGGAGGCTTACTTACCCTTTTAGACCTCTTGATGGGTGTCTGAGACTTTTTCACAACACGCTGTCCACCCAAATTCTCTAACAGTGACCGACCTCGGTCACCACTAGACCTGTTACTAGCCGATGCCAATTTTGCCTGATCGACGCTGGTGCCAGTCCTGCTGACATCGGTCTCTGTATGACCGACCTCAATTTTTGTTTTATCGATGCCAGTTCCTATACTGCCGATGTCAGTCTCTATGTTTTCCTGCAAGTGATTATTTCTTTTTCCCGTGAGCTCATTTTGGACCATCACCTCATCTAATTCACTATTGCTCTGCCTAAATTGATTTAGCTTCTTCAGCTGATCACTATACATCACTTTTTCATTGAAAACAATGTCACGGCTCTTAATTATCTTGTTAGTTCCTAGATTCCAAAATCTAAAACCAAAATCATCTGAGCCATAGCCAATAAATGTGCACCTCATAGACTTAGCATCGAGCTTCTTTCTATTTTCCTTATCTACGTGCACAAAGGCTTCATAACCAAAAACTTTGAGAAAAGAGAGATCTACCTTTTTACCTGTCTAAGCCTCTTCTATAATTCCACCATCCAGAGCTATAGAGGGTCCTCTATTAATCAGGTACACTACAGTGTCAACAGCTTCTGCCCAAAACTCTAAAGGCAAACTAGCATTTAATCTCATACATCTTGTAGGCTCCATGATTGTTCTGTTCATCCTTTCAATAATTCCATTTTGCTGAGGTGTCCTTGGAACCATCCTTTGCCTATGGATTCCATGCATGTAGCAATACCAGTTGAACTTATAACTGTAGAACTCTCCACCATTGTCAGATCTCAGGCACTTTAATCTTTTCCCTGTTTCATTCTCAACCATAGCTTTCCAAATCTTAAAAGTCTCAAATACATCAAATTTCTTCTTAATATAGTAGATCCATACCTTTCTTGTAGCATCATCTATGAATGAAACATAGTACTGTGATCCTCCAATAGAAGCTACCTAAGCCGATCCCCACACGTCTGTGTGAACAAGCTG
>JARHVA010006495.1:452500-602500 GCA_037957365.1 Torreya grandis | reverse complement strand
AATGATAAATTTAAAGTGAAATTTTAAATAAATAGCTAAAATAATGAGGTTTTATGTGATGTCATGCCTATGGATGTCTATCTAATCTTATTGTGTAGGCCTTGGCAATTTGACAAGTAATCCATACATGATGGGAAGTAATACTTACACCTTTGAGAAAGATGGAAATAAGAACACATTTATACCACTAAAATAATATAATACATTAGTAGAAGATATTCCTAAGGTGTTCATAACAAGTGGCAATGAGTTCTTATAGAAATTTATAAAATAATAATTAAGTTATGTATTAGTTGGTAAGCCTAGAACAATTTTTAAATCCAAAAAAATGACTAATTTGCCTCTATAAATATAAATTTATTTAATGCATTTGTTGGTATTATTATGGATGACTTACCTAATGAACTAATTCCACTAAGAAACATTATCCACCATATATATCTCATTCCAAGAGCTAATATACCAAATAAGGTAGTTTATAGGATGACACCAAAAGAGAATGAGGAGTTTAAGAAACAAGTACAATAATTGTTTTATAAAATCTTAATTATGGAAAGTTTAATTTGTGTGTTATTATAATGGTCGTAACTGCTAAGAAGGATGAAAGTTGGAGAATTTAAATTGATTCAAGAGCCATAAATAATATTATAATTAGGTATTGATTTCCTTAGCCTAAAATTGATGTTGTAATAGATGGTTTAAGTGGTACAAGGTATTTTTCCAAGATAGACTTAAAAAGTGGCTATCATCAAATTTGAATCAAAGAAGGAGATGAATGTAAGATAGGTTTTAAGACCAATGATGGACTATATGAATGGTTTATAATGCCATTTAGACTGACTAACACTCTATAGTAATATAAAATGTCCAAATTGGTAGCTTGAGTGTGTCTTGTGACATCCCATATATAGGACCTTCTCTCATGCTTTTGTGACCCTTTTAGACAACTTTTTACTCATTACCGGTCATCCATATACTTCTAAACCCTCATTCTAGCTCAACCAGGCTTTATTTTCAAAGCTAATTCTATCCCCCCAAGTCTTGAGCCTATAAGATAGGAGTACCATACTTGGACTATAGTACTAGACCCTAGGGTGTCCCATTTTTGGTATTCCTATCCAATCATATTTTGAGCCCTAATGACCATTTTCACTTGATTCCTATCCTTCATAATGTCATCCTAGCACAAATACATCTAACCCATGATTAATGGTTCCCTATAAAATTCCATCCAAAGGTCATTTACAAAAGGAGGTGACAAATATTACAAATCAAGCAAGAATACAAACAAACCACTAAGGTAATTTTCCCTATTCTCTGCATACAGTCACCCAACACAGCTGCAAACATATGAAAACCTTCACACCAATCCATAGCCACCTCAATCACTTTCAATTTGGCATTTTTTCATCCTCATGACACTATTGAATAAATCACATCAAGTGAGAGAACTACATATGGCTTGATCCCTCTTCAAAGTATTGGTATGTAGGTGGCGTACCCACACAAGGAGTGTGGATACACGTTTAGTGCATCTTACACACACTAACTTGCCCCCCTCTTTCTCAAGTTTTATTCAAGCATAATGAAGGTATAGGGTTTGAATATTAAATCATCTCTATAAGGAGAATCATAAATATTCAACACTTAATATTTCATAGACAAACTCATATAAGGATAATGAATAAAACCCAAAAATCTTAGATCTTTGTGACTAGTTTAGACAATAGCAACAGGAGTGGACTATAATGTTAGACCCTAAAGTTTCCTATTTTTGGTGCTCCAATCCTTTCACTAAACAAAATCTAGATTCTAATTTATGACACTACCCTAGTCTTATACAACCAATTTCAACCTTTGTCTTAGTCGTCTCAGTCTAGTTTTAAGATAAGTTATATTTTTCCTTATTTATTGCTATTTTTAGAAAAGTTTAAAAGACATAATAAATTATACAAATTAGTATAGTAATTACTATAATATTATTTACTAATTTATTATTTTAGAAACCTTAACTAAATTAATAATGAAACTCTATTATTCCCAAAATTGTTAAATCATTTGGTGAACATGACTTACTTCATTTGTGCATAAAAACCCTAGAAACCCTAGGGAAAATTTCTTGCTAATTTTTAAAATATTTTTCTAATTTTTTATGAATATTTAAATCAAAATTTTACATTTAGATTTTTTAATTTACCTTATTAATTTTAAAAATAATTTCTTTCAAACCTTAGTTGCCTATACTAGGTCTTGGTATTTTTCTAATATTTTCTGCATATTTAAATTAGAAATTCACATTTAATTTTTAAATTTACCTTAGTAATTTTAAAAATAATTTCATTCAAACCCTAGTTGCACTATACTAGGACATATTGCTTTTGAGGTGTCACCTTACACATAAATCAAAATTTCCCATTTAATTTTTAAAATTTACCATAGTAATTTTGAAAAACATTTTTTTTAAACCCTATTTGTATAGACTAGGTTCCGTGCTTTTGAGATATAACATTACACATAAATCAAAATATCACAGTTAAATTTTTGTTTAAAATTACCATAGTAATTTAAAAAATTATTTCTTTCAAACCCTAGTTGAATTTACTAGGTCCCTTTACTTCTTGAGGTGTCGCCTTACATGTTTGTGAGCTTCGTACCCTTTTTCTACATATTCTAGTTTAATATTTTTAGGACTTTAAATTTCCTTTAGTTTTTACTTTCCTTCCATTACATTTTGATATTATAACTTATTACAAATAATTCAATCCATTTTCAATTTGTTTTCCTACTTTAACAATGGCCCAATATACTAGTTTTGATGAAACTGATAAGAGGGAACTTCAAGAAATTTTAGCTAAACATCCTGATATGCAAGATGACATGCTTAAAATACTACAAGAAGAACAACAAAAAGGGAAAAATGGTTAATCCTCTCAAATCATAGAGAAACCAATTGCAAATGACACTATGGGGGTAATTATGTCTCAACAACCCCCTATAGCAGCCCAACATGCCTATGAGGCACCACCAGTTATGGCTAGTACATATTTGTCTCTTGATGTGGCTACCCTTGTGCAAGAGATAAAATATCTTCAATCCAAGGTTCTACATCTTGAGCAAGGTACCTCTAGACCAATACAAGCCTTAGATTCTTTTGTTCTACTTCATACACTATAGGCACATCATATTGCTTCTACACCCTTTCCACTAAGTTTTATTCAACCCAAACTCACTATATATGATGGAAAGGGTGATATAGAGACACATTTGAGAGATTTTCATGCAGCATGCTTGGATTATGTGCTAAATGATTGGTTACTAACCAAGCTATTTCCATGGAGTTTAAAGGATTATGATTTACAATGGTTTTAAAGTCTATTAAATCAGTTGGTCAATGCATTCAATCCTTTAGTTGACATGTTCCTATCTCATTTCAGCATTAACATAGTTGACACGTTTTTTTATGCCCAAGTATCACAATAGAAAAGGTCAAATGAGTATCTCAAATATTATGTTCTTCGATATAAGACTATCTTGGCTAAAATAACTAGCCCCATGGCTGATAAAGAATTACAAGATCTCTTCAAATAGAGTCTTATGTTAGCTTTACATGAGTCAATAATGTTCAAAAGGTTCTCTTCCCTCACTGAGTTATGTCATACACTAAAGCAAAGGGAAGTCAAACTAATTTCAATGGACAAAATCAACTACATAAGTATATTAGAAACAATAAACAAGAGTAATAGTAACATCCCATATAAAGTAAAGGTCAGTGATAGCAAAAGTCAAAATCAATCTACAGTTAATGCAAATTCAGAGCTCCCTCAACTAGTGGTTTTATTAGCACCTCCTTGATGAACTTTTACCAATCTACTAGTATCTCTAGCTAGAGTCTTATAATAGTTATTGGAATGTAATATCATATCTCTCCCTCTTATTCAAGAAGTTGATCTAACAAAGCCTCTTATATAGGGATATGATCAGAATTTATTTTATGATTTTCATAGGACACCAAGCCACACAACATATAGATGCATCATTTTGAAACACAAGATACAAGATTTGATAGATGGCAACATTATTGATCTTGGCACTCTATTTGAGCCTTCTTAGGCAAAGAAAACACAAGACAAAACTTTAAAAATCTTCTCATATCCTTTCCCATAGAATTATAAACAAGAGATAGAGGATACATCAAGTGTTCACCATGCATATCATGTGCATCTTCCACCAGCTACATACCAGGCACCTTTAGTTGATTTATACCCTTTGAGAAACATAATTAGTGTGTATAATTCTAGAATTATAGCTAAACCATTCATATCCTTATAGCAGGAGATAGTTGAGGATGAATCAAATTACCATGCACTCTTTATCAAAGCCTACATTGATCATCATCTCATTCATAGTGTTCTCATAGACAATAAATCTTATGTGAACATGTGCATTATGACATTACTATGGCATTTGAGATATTTAGAATAGGATATTACTCCAATGTACATAGTTATTAGTGGATTCAATAGGCACATATATATTTAATTGGGTGAGATTGTAATTTCTCTATAGGTTAGTCCAACACATGTGGCCACACTATTTACAATTACTCTGAGTGCAAAAGTTTTTGATATGTTAGTCAACCATGGATTCAAAAACTTTGTGTAGTACCTTATATAGTTCATAGATGCATGAAATTCATTAACATTAATTAGGTTATTATAGTTGGTAAAGTCCCATATGAGTTACCACTTCCCACTTCAAATCCATCTAATACTCTATAGTCACTAGTTTTAGCTTCTCCTCTAGATAGAGTTCTTCCTCCAGTTCAGATTTGGACACCATCAAGGCCTTCCTCACCATCACAAAGAGTTCATACACTTCTATGGAGGCCTCTTTTAGAGCAGGGATATTTTCAAGAGTCTATATATTTTCTAGCTATAGTGTTCACACCTAGGTCAATCTCATTGAGGTATCATGCCTCTACACATAGAGCACACATTTAGAGAGATTCTTATACCACCAGATGGGTCCCTTAGATCCCTACAATTGCATCCACTTCTTAGAGTTATAGGGGGACCCCATTGTTATTTTTTGCTATAGAGATTTTAGAGCACTTATAGCATACATAGCTTTTAGATTCACTATCTCATCCTTTCCATCATGCTTCATGATCACACATGATTACTCTCCTTTATACAAGACATGATGATAGGGAGTCTCTCAAGAGACTCATCAGTTAGTATAATTTATTCTTAGTCATTTTTATACATAGTTTCTTTTTAATTTATTATGCATAGTATCCTTAAGATTGATTGTACATAACTTTTATTAAAAATATCAAAAACATTCAAATAGGTCACAATACAAAAACAATCAAATATTTTAAAAATACCAAAAACAATACAAAATTTTGAAATTCAAAAACATTCAAATAAATCAAAAACATCAAAAACATTTCAATTGTATGCATTATATATGCTTTACATTTCTACTACCATGCTAGACTTACATTTTACTATTCTATTCTATTATATGTCGATTTATCTATATTACCATGCTTCACTTGATCTTCTTTGAGTGTGTACAATGACATTTAGATCCTTGATTGCTTCACTCTAACCATTGAAGGGGCATCTTTCTTCTACATTAAAGATATACATCAATATATCTACCCACTTGGGGAATCTTCTACATGACTATAGCATCTAGATTATGTCATTCCTACACCACACACTCTATTTATCATGTTGAGGTACATTGATTACTAGCTTACATAGATTACTCTATCGATATTCATTAGTATATATCACTTTTATATTTCTTAACATCTACCCAGTCTTGTACTCTATGTCTTGCATACTTTCACTTCTTGATTTGATTAGTTAGATGCAATTGTATTTTTAGCATTTATATGCCTTCATTTCTTGATTTACATAGCTAGATGTGATTGCATTTCTTATTTTTTGTTGTATCTCTTGTGTATGCCTTAATACATTTACCAATGTCCTTTACTTATATTCTTGTGTGTACCTTATGACATTTTCCAATGTCCTTTACCTATACTCTTCTATTTGCCTATGGCCCTCATACCAACCTTTCTTGTTTTCAATTATATGTGTATGTGGTATTTGAACATGCCTTGTATGCTTTCTATCCCAGTTTGAGTGGCATGTGCCAATGTCCCTTGTTTGTTTGGCCCCTTGGCCACTCTTGTATGCTTCTTGATTATTGTCATGTGTGCTTGTTTTATTCTCATTATATGCAATTCCATGATCCATATCATGCATTATCTCACTTTCTTAGATGTCATGATGGACATCATGCTCCATCCCTCCTTGAAAACTAAAAACTAACTAAACTTTTTAGTTTTACTTCAATACATTTCACATGATATTACATTGTAACATCTATCTAGGCATACCCCTATTGATCTAACAATATTCAAAATAATCTATGCTATATCTTGAGACTTTTTTGCAATTATCATTACTATATCATTTTTCAACATAACACACTTGAAACATTCTTTATTTTGAGGGTAGTCATTATAGGGTCTTCATTCTTATCCTTGAAAGAGAGGGCAATAAACATGGGTTTTCTCATAGAGATCATAACCCTCTACTAGTAAAAAAATCATTTTTTAGAACACTTAGAATAGCAATCAAAGTTCAAACAAGGTAGAACAAATGAGAAAAATAGTTATGATTACAAAATAGTGATTAGAATAAACAATTGACAAGAGTGACAAACCTAGACAACAAGGTTAGACACCAAGATGTCCTTTTTCGGGTGTTCCTATCCAAATAACAAAAAACCCATAGTTTATAGAAACAAATAGAAAAGTAAGTTCAGTTATAGTTTTGTTAGCAATAATACAATTCAAAATTACTAGTTTTAGTATAGTTTTTCTCAAAGAATCTAGATATAGGGGGCATTATGCATGGCCCAATGGCTCTTGATTCTAGTTCTAGATATGGCAATTGGTATAACTTCCAAATCAAAATCCATGTTACAAACACTAGTGATTGGGGAAAATGTGCATGGCACATTGGCTTTCTTTTCTTTTCAAGTTGAGTACATTACCCAAGCATTCTTAATAATTTCATTCCTTATTCCATCTATAGATGGTTGAGATCATTTTTGAGTGGCTTCCATATAAGCCTAGTTCCTAATTTCGGAGTGGCTTTCATACAAGCCTAATCTCCAACTCTCAAAGTGGCCAAGATTGGCCTAGTTTCTTTTACACATTCAGATATTCATGCCACATTATCATATTTTAGAGCATTCATGGGCTTTAAGATCCATCTTATACAATACACATCCATACTAGTATCATTTCATAGCTTTATTTAGTGGGTAATAATAGAGCCAAAGGACTAGCTAGCCTTTGTATTCTTGAGCCACCTAATCAAAGGGATTGGATACATACTCCAAACATTGATTAACATGTGCATGATCACATAGCTTCACTTAGTGGGTGATGATAGAGCCTAATGGTTGAATTTACATTCTTGTGCCACTCTTTTGAAATTAAGCACTCAACTCCATTTGTGATATTACTATTGGTATAGTATATACCCAGCATCACTCAATATCACAATAGGTGTTGTCTTGGTTTATGTACCCGATGAGGTGTATTCATT
Organism: Torreya grandis; assembly: GCA_037957365.1. Taxonomy (NCBI): domain Eukaryota; kingdom Viridiplantae; phylum Streptophyta; class Pinopsida; order Cupressales; family Taxaceae; genus Torreya; species Torreya grandis. The sequence goes on along the minus strand of JARHVA010006495.1, from coordinate 594,860 downwards.
CCTTTATTTTCCTCTCTCTTTTATCCAACTTGTGCACATTATTATTTTAGATATCACATATCTAGTAAGAGCTAATCTACTCTTTATTTTTCTCTTGCAAATTTACACTTTGTGATGTGATTTCTCTATGCACACTCAACATCACACAACTTCATGGGATTCACCCTTACAAGTAAGTTTAGGTACACTTTATAATTTTCCTTTCTCTTAGTATTTCACTTTGTTACATCACTAGAATAAAGGGGGGGGATGTCATCATATAAAATTTCCAAATTAGTAGGTTGGGTGTGGCTTATGATATCCTATCCATAGAACCTTCTTGTATGCTTTTGTAACCCTTCTAGACAATTTTTTGCTCATTACTGATCATTCATAGACTTTGGACCCCTCATTCTAGCTCAATTAGGCTCTATTTCCTAGGCCAATTCTATTCCCCTAGGTCTCAAGCCTATAAGATAAGATTACCGTACCTGTATTATAGCATCAAACCCTAAGGTGTCTTACTTTTTGTGCTCATATCTAATCACATTTTGAGCCCAAACGACCATTTTCACCTCATTTCTATCCATCATCATGTCAACCTAGCACAAATACATCTAAACCATGGTCAATAATTCCATATAAAATTCCATCCAAAGGTCATTTACAAAAGGAGGTGATAAATCTTACAAAGTAAGAGAGAATATAAATAAATCACTAAGGTAAATTTCTCTATTCTTTGCATACAATCACCTAACACAGCTACAAACATATTAAAACCCTCACACCAATCCTTAACCACCTTAATCAGTCTCAATTTGGCATTTCTTCATCCTCATTACACTATTACATGAAACACATTAAGTGGGATAACTACATATGGCTTGATCCCTCTTCGGAGTATTGGTATGTAGGCAACATCTCCACATAAGGGGTGTGGATACATGTTTAGTGCATCTTACACACATTAACCCTCCTCTTAATTAAGTTTTATTCAATCATAATGAAGTTATCAGAGTTGTTGCTAGAATATGGATAATGTGAATGCAATGGAGACGTGATCACATGAGATGAAGCAAGTGCACACCACATAGATGCTAAAGTAATTTGCGATTACACAAGAAGATAAATTACACAAGACAAAATGGAGAAAACCAAATTCTGATTAACATGAGATGGCCAAAGTGAAGAATACATATAGGAGAACATGTAAGTAACTCCTCCACAAAAGGTGGTGAAGGCACCCCAAGAATAGACTGTAACTCCTCCATGAAAGGTGGTGACAAGGTGCTAAGAATAGAGAAGTAACTCCCATCAAGGGAGTTACTTATGACATTCTTGTGACACCTATGACACATTTATGACACACATCTCCACATAAGCTAGCCTATCCCACAAATATAGGAAAACTCCATGTATGCACAAAAATACAATTTCCCTAATTAATAAATAGGGAAAAATAAAAACCTACACTAATACCCCCCATAAGCGCAACTTAGGTGGGCAGTGTGGAAATATAAAATGAGTCCTGGCAACTAGGCCTGATGAGGTACCCATGTACAAATGCAATCTCCCATAAGATAGAGAAAAGGAGAAAACTTGTAGGAAAAAAACTCCCCCCCAAAAGAGAGACATAAAAGAAATGAAGAGGCTAGAAGGCCCCCCTGAAGATGATGTTGTTGCAGATGTAGACCACACCCCAAGAAGAGCTCATAGATGAATGAACTTGCTCTCAGTGAAAGGTTTGGTGAAGATGTCTACAACCTACTCCAAAGATTGGAAAAATATCAAGTCAATGACCTGACTATGAATAAGCTCCTGAATGAAATGCATGTGAATCTCTATGTGCTTAGTCTACTGGTGCTGAACTGGATTCTTGTAAATTTGAATGGTGCTCTGGTTGTCATAATAAATGATGGTATGCTACCTGATAGGAATGCCAAACTTAGAAAGAATCCCCTAAATCCAAATAGCCTCAATAGCTGCATTAATAGCTCCCTTGTACTCTACCTCTATGGATGATATAGCAATAGCATTCTACTTCTTGCTAAACCAACTGATAGGACTAGAACCTAGAGAGAAATTGTAACCAGAAGTGGACATGTGAGTCTATGAATCGCTAGCCTAGTCTGAATCTGTATATCCAACCAAGTCAACCTCTATGCCAAATCTATAATGAATCCCGTATCTATGTGAACCCTATATGTAATGCAAGATCCTCTTAGCTACTTTCCAATGCAACTCATGAGGTTCCTGCATGAATCTAGAGACAAGTCCCACTGTATATGATATGTCAGGCCTGGTGTGAGTTAAGTAAATGAGACTACCAACAAGTTTTTGATACCAAGTGGCATCAACCAATGGTGAAGAACAATCAGCCTTAAGCTTGACTCCTGATAGAAAGGGAGTCAGAGATGGCTTGAAATCAGCCATGTGAAACTGAGCCAATAAGTCAAGAGCATACTTAGGCTGTGTAAGAGAAATCCCTGAATCTAACTATGAGATCTTGATGCCAAGGAAGTAATGTAATAAACCCAAGTCTGTCATGTCAAATCTATCCTGGAGAGATGCCTTCACCGCTACAATAGCTGATGAAGAACTCCCAATGATCAAAAGGTCATCAACATATAGAACCAAAATCAAGAGTGAATCATCCTACTGCAAGAAGTAGACATTGGGATCAGAATGGTACCTAGTGAAACCCATTATGAGAAAGAAGGAATCCATCTTGGCATACCAAGCCTAAGGGGCATATTTTAGGCCATAGATAGATTTCCTAAGTCTACATACTAAGGAAGAATCCTAAACAAATCTTGGTGGCTACTCAATGTAGATCTCCTCCTCTAGGTCTCTGTGAAGAAAGGAACTCTTCACATCCATCTAGTACACATCCCAACCATGTGCTGTGGCAACAGCCAAGGTGAGTTAGATAAAAGTCATCTTTGCAACAGGTGCAAAGGTCTCTGAGTAGTCAATGCTTGCCACCTGTGAGAAACCCTTGGTGACCAATCGTGCCTTATACTTATCAACCAACCTATCTGCTACAAACTTGGTTTGATATATCCACCTACATCAAACCATCTTTCTTCCCTTAAGAAGTGAAGTCAAATCCCAAGTGTGATTTTTTATTAAGGAACAATATTCTTCCTCCATAGCACTATCCCACTCAAGTACCCTAGATGCTTCTCGAAAAGTCTGTGGATCTAAAACTAAAGCAAAGAAGGCATGTGGATCTCTCTAAAAATCCCCCCTAGTACATCTGTCATTTGCAGGATCTCCTTCCCAAGTGCCATCACTCTCAAGTGTCTGTCTAGACCAAAGTGGCCCAAAAGTGGGCAAATCAGGTGCTAACTCCTCATCCTTTGGCTGACTAGAGGTGGATGACCCTACATCATTATCCTCACTATCTAAACTCAAAGAAGAAGAAGATGTCTCTGGCTCAAGAACTTACTGTGGCTAACCTGAATCTGATGAGGAATCATCATGAAGAAGTAGATCTGATGAGGGAGAAGAAGTGTCAAGTGTTGAGTCTCTAAGACTCTATTGAAAATGGGCACTTCTCTCAATGAACAACTCATGAGTGACTGGATCTAGAAGGCTATATCCCTTAATACCATCTGAATATCCTACAAAGATGAAAGGATTGGACTAATGTTCCATAGCTTTGTATTTCTTCTTTAGAATGTGGGCCATGGCTAGGGATCCAAAGACCCCAAGGTCCTCAACATCAGGTTTCCTTTTATGTCAAGCTTTAAAGGGTGTTATCCCTTTCAAAGCTTTGTGAGGAACCCTATTTTGAATGTAGCAAGCACAATTGATGGCTTCAACCCAGTACTATGGTGCTAAGGATTTGGAGTGAATCATATAGCTACCCATCTCTTACAAGAACCTATTTTTGCATTTTGTAACCTCATTATGTGAAGGACTGTAAGTGACTATGCACTACAAATCAATCCCCTCTGTGGTGCAAAATTTTTCAAACCTATTGCTGACATACTCCCCTCCATTATCAGTTCAAATAACCTTGATGGATTTCTCACTCTATTTCTCAACAAGAGCCTTGAAGTTTAGAAAATTTTCAAACACTTCAGACTTTTGTTTGAGAAAATATATCCAAGTGTACCTAGAGAAATCATCAATGAAAGTGAGGATGTACTTGGCCCTTGTGAAAGATGGTTTGGGAAAGGGTCCTGATACATCACTATGGACTAACTCCAAAGGTTGTGAAGCCCTCAAAGCTTTACCTTTGTCAAATTTTGCTTCAGGATGCTTCCCAAGTGAGCACTCCTTGCAAAGTCCTTTTGAGAATTAGACATGAGGCAAGCCAATGACCATGTCAGTTTTGCAAAGTTACTCAAGGTAGTGGTAGTTAAGGTGGCCAAACCGCTCATGCCATAATTTGCTAACTCCATCTGAATGAGTCAGCAATGCTGTTGGAGAAGAATCTAGTGCAAAATGTGAGAAGGTGTATAACCTTGCTTGGTGATCTACCCTACCCACTACCACTGTAGTATCACTATGCAACTCCCTGATAGCCACTAAATTTGGTGAAAACTCAACTCTCATTCCCTGACCAATGTGAGTGATTTGGTAAACTAATAGGAGATTGGTTGAAAGAGAAGGAACACTTAGAACATTATTGAATGTTCCTCCTTCCATTTCAACTAACCCTCTCCCTACAACAAAAACTAATGTGTCATCACCCAAACTAATTAAAGTCATGCTACAAGGCTCTAAAGATGAAAACTCAACTAGTGAAGAGCCCATGTGGTGAGAAGCACCGGAGTCAATGACCCATGAAGATGTAGAAGCTGTTGTAGCTACAATGGCCTTGCCCTTTTCTTTCTCCTTACCCTTGCCTTTTTCCTTGGTAGAATCTTGAGTAGATGAATTCTGCTTGATGGACTCATGAACACCTATGTTGTTCTTCTCTAGAAGATGAGTTAGGTGATCTATTTGTTTCTTCATGCATTTGTGTTCATCATACCCTATCTTTTTACAATAGGCATACTTAACCTTCTCCTTCTTAGGTTTAGCATTGGAGGATGAAGACTCAGTGTTATTTTTGGCAGGATTGGTGTTTTCTTTCTTCTTCTCCTGGTCCTGGTCCTTGTTCTTTTTCTTCTTCTCCTTTGTTAAAGTCTTATCCTTACCATTTATAGCTATCAAAGCTTGGGGTTGAGTAGACTTAATTGTGCCCATTTGAATTAGCTTATCTTGCTCCCTAGTCAATTTGGCAATGAATGAATCCAAAGAAGGCATTTTTCATGTAGTGCCAAGGGCACTTTTTGTGGCATAGCAAGTGGAGACAAAGACTGAATAGCTTGGACCTAACTTAGCGAGAATAGAAAGGATGAGTTGATCATCTTTCTTCTCTATCTTGCATTATTTCAATTGCAATCTAAGGACCTTAAAATTAGTGAAGAAGTCCTGTAGAGTGTCAAAATTGCTAGGACTTAGACTTATGAGTTCATTTTCGAGCTCATGACCTCTCATCTCATTAAGCTTCCCAAATAAGTTTTTTAGGGTGTCCCATATTTATTTGGGAGTCTTAGAGTTTTCTAAATGGAAGAGAAGTTTTGAAGACACGAACAAGCTCAGTAATCCATAGGCTTCATCACTACGATTGTACCACTTGACCTTTTCAGCATTAGTTTGGGTTCTACTTCAGTACCCATGGTGATCCTATACGACCCTTTGCTTCTAAGAATGATTGACATTTTAACCTTCCATTCAAGATAGTTGAAGGGTGTTAGGGGTTTAAGTTGAGAATAATCCATTTTAAGCTAAATTTAGGTGAAGTTGTGTTGATTGCAAGTTGTGAAATTATGCAGAAAGGAAAATGAAAGCAAAGATTTGCAAGTTGTGAAAAGCAATCACACCCCCAAAAATATTGAGCCCCCCTCAAATATGAAAGTGCACGCTCAAAATACATTGGGCTCAGTTGATAATGCATTTTAGAGTAATCAGTGCAAGACTATAAGCAAACAAGACGTCGAACTCAGCTGAAAATGCGTCCTGGGAAACCCAAATTTTTGGCACTTTATAAACTAGTGCATTTTTAAAAAATAACAAGCCTACACTATGGAGAATTGAATTAGAAACACTTTTGAAAAAAATGGCATCCAAATCTGAGCTACCATTTGCAAGATATTAAAGGTTCAATTTTCTCGTAAACTCGTGTTTTTGCAAAAAAAAGCACTAAAACATTTTAAAAATGCCTATTTTGAGAGAAAAAGTGGCCTTCCAACCACTCATTGGATTTAGAATGGAATGAGGAATCCAAAGGAGGTTTGTGTGAGGGAGAATTGGCCTCCTGCCAACACGGGCCTCACCCTTCGTCTTCATAGGTTGAAGATACAAGTTTTTTAAATGAAAACCCCCAAATTATCAAACTGTCTAAAAAACTAAATATTTAGTCAAATTGGCTGATTTTTTATTTTACATGTCAATTTTTAACTTTAAAAATAAAGAAAAGACAGAACAAATGGATGCCAAGTGTCCAAGGGCCCACATGGGACGCCAAGCAAGGAAGGGGCGCCAAAAGAACACAATCTAGATTTTGCTTGCAGAAAAGACAAAAGAAAAATTTTCAAACTTGCTAGATGCCATACGGCCTACTTGGCACCTTAAAAATAGAGAAAGGTCAGCTAGAAGGACATGGCATGGAGTTCCAAAAGCTTGGTGCAAAATTGCAGAAGCTTGGCGTGGAGTTTCAGAGGCTTAGCATAGAGTTACAGAAGCTTGGCGTGGCTGCACCTAGACTGTTGCTGAGTGTTGCTCCTCCCTCTACTCCTTACACACAACAATGGTGCCTGAGCTGAAGCAAAACTAGCCCTGAAGTGAAGACAGCCAAGACACCCAAAGGCCAAGGATCCCAAGGAAAAGATACCAAAAATGATATTGAAAGTTTTTTAAATTTTAGATCAGATCTAGAAATTAAAAAAGAAAGAGAACTCCACTCCTCTTGATTTCAAAATAAACTAATAACATAACTAGACACATGATTACCAGGTTTGCTCTGATACCATATCGGAGTTGTTGCCAGAATCCGGATAATGTGAATGCAATGGAGACGTGATCACACGAGATGAAGCAAGTGCACACCACATAGATGTTAAAGCAATTTGAAATTACACAAGAAGATAAATTTCACAAGACAAAATGGATAAAACCAAATTTTGATTAACATGAGATGGTCAAAGTGAAGAATACATATAAGAGAGCATGTAAGTAACTCCTCCACAAAAAGTGGCCAAGGCACCCCAAGAATAGATTGTAACTCCTCCATGAAAGGTGGTGACAAAGTGCTAAGAATAGAGAATTAACTCCCATCAAGGGAGTTACATATGACATTCTTATTACATCTAAGACACATCTATGACACACATCTCCACATAAGCTAGCCTATCCCACAAATGTAGGAAAACTCCATGTATGCACAAAAATACAATTTTCCTAATTAATAAATAGGGAAAAATAAAAACCTACACTAATAAAAGTTCTAAGGTTTTAATATTAAATTATCTCTACAAGGAGCTCTATCAACATTTAATATTTTATAGGTATACTCATACATGGATAGCGAACAAAACCCAAAATTCTCATATCTATGTGACTAGTTTAGATAATAGCAATAGGAGTGGACTATAGCATGACCCTGAAGTGTCTTATTTTTGGTATTCTTATCCTTTCACCAAATAAAATCCATATTATGATTTATGACACTATCCCAATCCTACATAGCTAGTTTCAACCTCTGTCTCAGTGATCTCAATCTAGTTTTAAGCTAAGTTGTATTTCTCCTTGTTTATTTCTATTTTTATAAAGGTTTAAAAGATAATAAATTATACAAATCAGTACTGTAATTATTAAAATATTATTTACTAATTTATTGTTCTAGACTGTTAACTAAATTATGAATAAAACTCTATTATTATCAAAATTATTAAATCACACTCTAGTCACCTTCATAAGGCTTATGAATGAGGTGCTTAAGGCTCTCATAGGTAAATTTGTCATTACTTATCTAGATGATATTTTGATTTACAATCAGTCAAAGGAATAATTTTTTTAACATATTGGAATGATCTTATACAAGCTACAAAAATAAAAGTTGCTAATTATTCTCAATAAGTTCACCTTCATTATGAAAGAATTGATCTATTTGGGAGTTTTCATTTCCAAAGAGGGCTTGAATATGGACAAAGATAAGGTCAAAGATATAGTAGAATGGCCTACTTTAAGGAGTGTATTTGAGGTAAGAAAGTTTCATGGCTTGGCTAGTTTTTATAGAAGTTTTATAAGGGATTTTAGTGGCATTTGTGCTCCAATAGTGAAAACAATCAAAGGGAACAAAAATCAATTTCAAAAGATTGAGGTAGCTGAGAGAAGTTTTCTATTTCTAAAGAAAAAGATTACAGAGTAGCCAATATTATCTTTGCCTAATTTTATTAAGTTTTTCTAAGTAGAGTGTCATACTAATGGGACTACCATAGGAGTTGTTTTGAGCCAATAGGGAAAACCAATTGCCTAGTTTAGTGAAATGATTAATGAGGCAAAGAATAAGTACTCAACATATCAAAAATAGTTTTATGCCATTGTCCAAGAATTAAATAAATGGTCACACTATTTTATGCCTAAAGAATTTGTATTATATATAGATAAACATGCCTTATAATTTATTAGTATTCAAACTAAAATAAGTCAAAGGTATATGAAATGGGTTGAATTTTTTCAAATTTTTTGTTTTGTTATCAAGCATAAAAGTAGACAATATAACAAAGTTGTAGAAGCATTAAGCAGGAGAAATCTAATTATGTAGGAATTCCAAGTGAATACCTTAGGTTTTGATGTATTGAAAGACTTATACAAAGATGATCATAATTTTAAGGAGGCCCATGAAGTATGTGAGAATCCAATAAACATATATATCATTTCATGGATGGCGTATATGCTAAAATAAGGACTATTATTCAAGGGCATCTAGATATGCATACCAAGAGGGTCAATGAGAGATAATATGCTAAAGGAGAAACATAATGGTAGCTTGGCATGAAACTTCAAGAAAAAACACTTTATCATTTGAGTGTACATTATTATTGGCTAGGAATGCAAGTTGATGTGAAGATGTTTGTATAAAGGTGCATAATATGTTAGTATGTTAAAGGACAAAGTCAAAATTAGGCCTATATCAACCATTCCCTATTCCCAGTAGGCCATGGGATTTAGTGAGTATGGAATTTATGCTTGGGTTTCCAAAGACACAAAAATGTATTGATTTTATATTTTTTTGTGTTTGATAGGTTGTATAATATGGTACACTTTATACCTTGTAAAGAAATAAGTGATGAAACTAGTGATATTGCATGGGCTTCTTATAAACATTATGTCTAATAGTGATATTAAAAAAAATTGCCATTTTGGAGGACTCTTTAGAATAATTTGTGGACCAATTTAATCTTAATCTTAGTTTACCATCCTCAAAATGATGGTCAAACTGAAGTGGTCAATAAAAGTCTTGGAAACATACTCAAGAGCTTGGTACATGACATCAAAATTAGTGGGATCAAGTATTGGCTCAAGTTGAATTTGCATATAATGATTATCCAAATAGAAGTACAGGTGATAGCCCATTCCAAATTATGTATGAAATCCATCCAAGAGGCATTTATGAGTTGAGGAATTTGGGCAAGCAGGATAAAAGAAGTGTATAAGGTGAATATTTTACTATATCTATGGAAGAGTTGCATGAGAAGGTCAAAAAATAGCTAAAATTAATTTAAAGTAAGTAAAAAATAAGTGTTGATATGAGAATAAAATAAGTTAATTTATAGGTAGGTGATATAGTACTTACACATCTCAAGAAAAAAATATTCCCTAGGGAAGGTATAACAAGTTAAAGATGAAAAAAAATTGACCTTGTAAGGTCTTAAGATTTTTTTTGCTAATTCTTATGAATTAGAGCTTCCATTTTACATTGAAATATCACCCATATTCAATATAATAGATATTTATACTTTCATCTAATAGGATAACTCAAGTAAATCACCTAAAGATAAAGATGATCAAAACATCAATGGGCAACAACTACCAAAGGCATAACGAGATTAGATTAAATCCATTCTAGACAAGAAGGTGGTAAAGAAGACTGATAAGGATTAATTTCAATACTTGATCAAGTGGAAGAACCACCCACTTGAATATGCAACTTTAATGGCACCTTCAGAGATATTCAAGCATGTAGCAGTATTACAGAACTCATGATCAGGAGCTCATGAGCAATTATTTTGTTCCTTAGTAGTTTGATTCATGTGAATGACTTTAAATAGTCAAATTGTGTTTATTTTTGGTTTTATTAGGTATAATAGGTCATGATTTATCAATAAAAAACCTTGTCCAAACTTCATTGGTTAGTTTTAGGTATTTTAGAAGTGTTTTTGGTTTTCTCACCAAAAATAGGAAATTTAAATTTTTTGGAATTTATTTACAAGGTTTTTGATGAGTTTTTCATATTTTGACATAGAAAAAACATATGTCCTTGTTTAAGGGGTCTTAAGGGTCTGAAAATGTGTCATAATTTTTTTTTATTCCTTAGTCTGAATCTATCCTAAAACCCCAACCAAGGAAAGAGCAACGTAGGAAGTTTGCTAAAACAAGCATATTCTAGGATAAGTCAGATAGTTGAGATATTTTTTTGCATATTACTAAATAATACCAAGTTTATAAATTATTTAAATAAGGATAGAACTTAAGCCATTGAATAAAGAGGAATATAATGCATGAATACAAGAGGAGAAGCTCAATTAGTAGGTTGTTGGTGTATGTGTGTGACATTTTGGAGGTTTGTATATCAGTCTGAATATCTATGAATAAAACAATTATATTATGATTATTTCATAATTATCTAATATTTTTAATTCATAATTTAATGTGCTTTTATGTTATTTGATCTTGTTATATGTTTTTATGAAAATTCCTAAGTCGTAAAAGTTTGTCAGAGTTTGCAGGGTTATAGTCTAGGTGAGAACCCATTTTATTAAGATTTTCATGCTTTATCAAGCCTAAATAATAATTTTAAAAACAATATGAACAAGTATATATATATTAACACAATAAAAATGAGCCTTTGATAATAAATAGATGTTTAGGTTTCTCAATTTTATTGTTCTTAGCCTTTTAGTAGACTATAAACCCTAGTTTTGGTTTTTGTAACACAAAAGCATTTTTAATTTTTTATTGAACTATGTAGAATGGTATAATTGATATTTTTTTAAATGATCCAAGTTTTTTCATTAGTTTAAGATCTGTACAAAGGAATATATCAAGATTCTAAAACTACAAATTTGTAGGTTACTATTAACCCTTGAGAATAGTTCTAAAAAGGACATATCTTCAAAACAAATAAGACAAAGTGTATAAAACTTTTTATATAGGAGATAGATTATGTTTTTTAAATGTTTGAAATGATTTAAAGATTTCAATACACCTATAATTGAAGTTATTTATGTTTCTCTATCTACAGACCTATAACTAGGCCTAAAATAGGGTAAAATATATTTTTTCCATTTATCTTGAGAAACCAAGTTGTAAATGAGTTTATACCTTGTTACTTGTCATGAAAAACATGTTAATTAATTCATGAGGTTATTTTTATGATCCTTAAAGTCCATAGTGTGTATTATAGGCCTATAAAAGCTCAAATCAGGCCTAGAACAAAACTTTAAACATAGTGATATTTTTGAACACACTCAATTTAGGAAGACCCTATAGGTATATCCTTACACCATAAGTTTGTATTTAGATATTGTAAAATTTAATATTTCCTTCATGTAGTTTATTAATACTAACTTACAATCTTTCAATATATGTTGCAACTAAAATTATATGGGAGAAAAAGAGTATAATATGTGAGATAGAGTCATATTTTATGATGAAGTGACTCTCATGATTAGGATACACCATTTATTACTATTATAATGTGGATAGCCTTGATACAATGATTTAATATGATTTTATACTTTATATTCACATTTTGTATTCATTGAATTATAGACATAATGAATTTATATTATAAGTATAATTTAAATAAATAATGGAATACTCACCTTTTGCATACCTTATTCATATGCCATTATACATTTTGATTATGCATGTTTGATGAAATGTTTATGTTATACATCTACTTTTTAATTTTCTTTCTTTATATTCTTTGCATTCTTGTTTGGAGACTCTTTTTTGGCCCTTTGAAGTAGTGCAAGATTGTAATTCTCATGTCTCTTGAGGCCTTCAAATATTTTGGTGGTTATAGATCTTTTGTTTCACTTAATAAAATATATTTTATCCCTATTTACTACACTTATCTTGTACATTTATTATTTTCTCATAATATATCCAATCCATTTTTCAAGAGCACGGAAACATTGACAACAAATGTTGTCAAATTTGAAGTTGTAGTTGGAGAATTCCATATATGTTACTTTGTGGCTCAAAATTGGAATTTTAAATATGTTTGGAGTGGTTTATAATATCCAATACCAAGTCATTTACCTCTAATAACACCCAATAAAGAGACCCACCACCCATTCTAGCCTCAAGAATGCCCTTCCTAAAATAAGGAAAATGCAATTTTTTAGCCTAACTTCAGGCATATATAAAATATAAATCATCAGTCATTTAGATGAACCAAATAACCTTAAAATGGATATAAAATCCCTAAAATTTCAAATAGGATCACATTTATGTAACCTTTGAGATGAATTTGTGGCACAAGTTGTAGTGATAGGTCCTAAAATGCAACTTTTTTGCAATGAAGAGACAAGTTCTTGTCCTCTAACTAGCATTTCTACTTTTGAGAGCTCCAGTTGAAATTACATCAATTTTAACATGTATATATAGTAAAATTACATGTTATCCTATGTCTATTATATCCAAATACACTTATAATCATGTTTTCAGTATTGTTTAGGTACTTAAAAACACTAATAATAGATGTTGTCAATGTTGAAGCTATAGTTAGAGAACACCTCTGGTGATTGATGGATCAAAAATGGAATTATAAACATGTAAAATGTGGTAGATAACATCTATTACCTGGTTATTTTATTTTTATCACAATTTATTGAGAGACCCATCACCCATTCTGGTCTCAAGAACACCCTTCCCAATACAAGAAAAATGTAGTTTTTAAGCCTAACTTTAGGCATGCATAAAATAGAAATCATAAGTAATTTGAATGAACCATAAAAACCATCACATAAATTTATAATCCATATAATTTTAAATCATATAATTTTTATGGAACCTTGGAGATGAATCTATGACACAAGTTACAGTGATAGGACTTGAAATGCAACATTTTTGTAGTAAAGAGACAAGTTGTTATCCTCCAATTGGCATTTCTTCCTTTGGTACCTATAGGTAAAATTAAATTAAATTTATAATTTTTATATAGTAAAAATCCCATGACCAATATGTTTAAATCCACTTGAAATCATGTTTTCATTACTATTAAAGAACATGTAAACACTAGCAATAAATGTTGTCAAAGTTGAAGCTATAGTTCAAGAACTCTACCTACGGTGCTTTGTGTCTCAAAATTTTAATTTATAAAAAATAAAATGTGGTGGATCTCATACATTAATATTTTCTTGGCCTTCAATCATTCTCAGTTAAGAGACCCACCACCCATTTTGGCCTCAAGAATGTCCTTCTTAATATAAGAAAAATGTAGTTTTTTAACAAATTTATAGGCATGTGTAAAAAAAATTATAATTATTTGGCATAAAATATAAGAACCTTAATTTTAATTTAAAATCACTATAATTTCACCTTGGATCACATATATGGAATCTTCAATACCAATATGTGGCACAATTTTTAGTAACGAGTCCTGAAATGTAATATTTTTGTAGTGAAGAGATAAGTTCTTGTCCTCTAACTAGCATTTCTACCTCCAGGACTTCCAACTAGAATTCCATAACTTATAACACATATTTAAAATAAAATTACACATTATATCATGACCATGACATCCAAATCCACCCAAAAACATGTTTTCACTACTGTTTAGTAGCATGGAAAATAGACAACAAATGTTGTCAAAATTAAAATTATAGTTGGATAACTCCACCTCTAGTTCTTCATGGCTCAAAAATGGAATTAATAACATGTATATAGTGTCATATAATTTACAATACCAACTTATATGCCTCTGACCATGCCTAATCTAGATACCCACCACCGATTCTATCGTCAAGAATACCCTTCCTAATATTAAAAAAATGCATTTTTTAGCATAACTTCAGGTGTGCATAAAATGGAAATCATAATTAATTTGGTTAAACCTTAAACCCTAATAACCATCACATGTGTTTTTAATCCCCATAATTTCACTCTATATAAATTATATGTAACCTTGGAGATGAATCTATGGCACAAGTTGTAGTGATGGGTTCTGAAATACAACATTTTTGTAGTGAAGAGACAAGTTCTTATCCTCAAACTACCATTCTACCTCTAGGACCTCCAGATGAGACTCCATCACTTCAAAAAACTGTATATAGGAAAATTTCATACATTACCATGACCAATATGTCAAAATTCACCTAGAAGCATGTTTTCACTACTGTTTAGGAGCATGGAAACATTAACAATTTATATATTGTCAAATTTAAAGTTGTCATTAGAGAACTCCACCTCTAATGATTTATGGCTCAAAAATAGAATTTAAAACATGTTTTTTATGATGTATAACATTTATTACCAGTTTATTAGCTTATATTCTCACCCAATTGAGAGACCCACCACCCATTCTGGCCTCAAGAATGCCCTTACCAATACAAGAAAAATGTAGTTTTAAGCCTAAGTTTAGGTGTGCATAAAATGGAAATTTAAGTCATTTGGATGAGTCATAAAAAAATTTATGTGCATTTAAAATATTTACAATTAAAATCTATATCATGTCTATGTAACTTTAGAGATGAATCTGTGGCACAAGTTATAGTGACGGGTCCTAAAATATAATGTTTTTACAGTGAAGAGATAATTTCTTATCCTCCCATTAGAATTTATACCTCAAAGACCTCTAAGTGAAATTAAATCACTTTTAAAATGTATAGATAGTAAAATTACACGTTCTCCCATGATCACAATACCCAAATCTACCCAAAAACATGTTTTCACTATTGTTCAGAAGCGTGGAAACATTGAGAATAAATGTTGTCAAAGTTGATGTTGTAGTTATAAAAATACACCTATGGTGCTTCATGGAATTTAAAACACATAAGAGCTCATGGATAACATAAAATTCCAAGTCATTATGCTCCGATCATGCCTAGTTGAGAGACCCACCATCTATTCTAACATCAAGAATGCCTTTCCCAATACAAGAAAATGTAAATTTTAAACTTTTCTTTAGGCTTGTGTAAAATGAAAACCCTTAGTCATTGTAAAAAAATAAATTAAACCTCATTTTCATTTTAAATACATATAATTTCACCCCAAAACAATTTTATGGATCCTTCATGACTAATTCCTAGCACAAGTTGTAATGACGGTCCTAAAATGTAATGTTTTTATAGTGATGAGACAAATTCTTGTCCTATAATTAACATTTGCACATTTGGGACCTCTAGATAAAATTAAATCACTTATAACAGATTTGGAAAGGAAAATTACACATGTTACACCAACCATCACATCTAAATCCTTTCATATGCATGTTTTCACTATTGTTCAAGAGTGTGAAAATATTGACAATAAATATTGTCAAAGTTGAAGTTACAGTTGGTGAACTCCACCTATGATGCTTCATGGCTCAAAAATGGCACTAACAACACATTTTATGTGGATTATTATTTTCAATAATAGGTTATTATCCTATGATCATTCCTGATTAAGAGACCCACCACCCATTCCTACCTTAAGAATGCCCTTCCCAATGCAAGAAAAATATAATTTCCTATCTTTAGGTGTGTGTAAAATTAAAACTATATGTTCTTATAATAAACTAAAATAACCATCATGTGAATTTTTAATCCTTATAATTTCACCCTATATCATGTTTATATAACATTTAATACTAATGTGTGACACAAGTTGTAGTGATGGGTCTTGAAATGCAATGTTTTTATAATGAAGAGACAAGTTCTTATCCTCCAACTTGTGTTACCACCTCCAACACCTCTAGCTATACTTTCATCACTTAAATCATGTCAGGATAGGAAAATCACATGTGTTCCCATGACCATAACATTTTAATACATCTAGATGCATGTTTAAATTATTTTTTAAAAGTGTGGAAACATTGACAATAAATGTTATCAAAGTCAAAGCTGCAGTTGAATAATAATGCCTCTGGTGATTCATGGCTCAAAAATGGTGTAACCAAAATGTCTTGGGTGGTGGATAATGTCCATGACCATGTTATTTAACTTATATCATGCCTTTTTGAGAGAATAAACACCCATTCTAGCCTCACCTATTCTAGCCTCAAGACTTCCCTTTCCAATACAAGAAAAATATAGTTTTTAAACCTATCTTTAAGTGTGCATAAAATAGAAATCCTAATCCATGGGAACGAATAAAAAGAATAATCATGTTCATGTAAAATACCTATATTTCACCTTAGATTAATTTGTGTAAATTTTAGGATCAATCTGTAGCACAATTTTTAGTAATAAGTCCTAAAATGTAATTTTTTTACAAGGAAGAGACAACTTCTTATCCTCTAACATTTCCACCTTCGGGACATCCATCTACAAGTCCATCAATTTGAACGTGTTTGAATTTAAATAGGAAAATTACATTTCCTCATGTTACCTCAACCTCTAAACCCATTCATATGTTTTCACTACTATTTAATAATGTGTAAACACTAACAATAAATGTCATCAAATTTGAAGTGGTAGTTGGCTAACTCCACCTCCAATGATTTGTGGCTAGAAACTAGCAATGCCAATGTGTTTAGGGTGTAAAATAATGTCTAGCACTATTTAATTTTCATTCCATCATGCCCAATTGAGAGACCTACCACCCATTGTAGCCTCAAAAACACCCTTTACGTAATAACTAAATATATATATTGAGCTTCTCTTAGTTTCAAGATTGTGAAATTATTTACTAATAGTGCCAACTACATGAAATTGGAAGCTTAATTGGCACCACTAACTTAAAAAAAAAATCTTAGTAATTAATTAAAAATAAAATTTATATGTGCTACCTAAAAAATCAATAAAATTTGGTAAAATTAAATACATCTACATTTGACAAGTAAACATGCCTTGTAATTTCAATCCAAAAAACCACTAGGATCTACTCTAATATTGATAGTATAAAAAATAGCTTTAGGGTATAAATTGAAAAATTTCCATAGATTATTTTTTAGTAGCCTCCCATGATATTTGACCAATTGAATATTTGTTGTAAGAACCAAATTTGAATAGTGTAGTATCTTCCTATGTGTTTTAAGGTATTTAAACAACCATATATCTAAAAACATTATAAGATATCATCGAAGCCAAGTTCCAGTGATAACCATAGACCTATTAGGATAGTGAATATTTTCTCCATCTATGACTGGAGAAGTAATTTTTTGATTTTCCCTTACACACCAGTATAAGTAGTAATATGTTCAGACCTCTTCATTTTCCTCATTAATAATAACTACAAAAGTATATAATGTATTTAGATAGATAATGATAATTTATAACTTAATTTATTCCCTTTTAATTATGTTGTCAAGATAGATAAATAGAATAAATAGTAGATAATGATTAATAATCTACCTGGTTGCATTAGATCAAATACATGGTCAAATTCATGTGATAATGTAATATCTATAAGTTATAATTTTGGTGGAGCATGATATGTGTCAATTGGAATTACAATGTTGTAGCTTCATCCATCCATTCACTCTTTTGACTTGCAATCATTCCAAATAGAGTCCATGTATGCATAACAAAAACATGTTAGGTTTCTTGTATGAACCTACATTTGAGCTATGAAATGATTGGAGCTCACTTGATCCTATTACAATCATACAATCCTCATATTTTTCAAAGTGTTCTTCCTCCACCAACCAAAAATATCTATGAATAGTATAATTTTATTAAGCACCATAACTAATTTTCTCATTACACCATTCAATAATGGTTGTTACATCAATCAAAACAACACCATATTTGATTTTCAACTCCTCTCTTTCCATAATTTTTTTTAAACATGATCCATAACCATATTGTTTTCCTTTTTCATAGCCAACCTTAGTGAAACTGAAAATATTTCTATGAAAATGGTAATGTGCATCCTGATAACTATTAAAACATTTGTGCATTCTTGAATTACAATGTGTAGTTATTTGACCAAATCTAATGTTGATAGAAATTAATGTTTCTCTTATTCAAGTATCCATAAAACTTCTCAAAACAACCTTGAATGTACTATGTCTAATGTGATCGGTCATCAATGACATAGAAATGTACTCCCTTAATATTTTTCAATCTTACTTAGTATCATTAGGTGCATGCATGAATGATATATGCATGAAAATGGTAACCTATATTGAGTTGTAATATTATGACTAAACTTATATTTATGGTTTTAATGTGTAATTATCAACAAATTAAACTACTAAAATAGCAGAACCAAGTAGTGATGTGTCCTTGCTTAGCTTGAAAAGTTCATCCAACCATCTAGCCCTGTGTGTGCACCTTACATACTCATAAACAATTTTCTCCTTTAATTTGACTATAAATTACGAAATAGGTATCTATTTTGTAACAAGCTCACACCTTTTAGATTTTTTTTCCATCTTTTACTTGATAAGTCACAAATTTTTATTTTCTTAAACTAATTAGTTCATGTCCAGTTTCACTTGTACTCTCATCATGGATACATTTTTTTAATATTGAAAATACACTAAAAATGCTATAATTTCCATCCAAACATGCTTTGTTATAAAAGAAATGTCCATTTGATCTTTCAAAAAAAATGCTTGTAATAAAATCCTTGACTAATTTTGGTGGAACTTCTATGCCACATTCCTATAAATTTTTTTCCATAGTCAAAGTACAATGTATATGGTGAAATACATCATAGTGAATTAAAAATTCAATGTGTTGCCTACAACAACAATTGGTGTGTATGTGATTTATCTTTACATAAAATGGTTTAGCTATCTCAAGATATATTTGACTAATATAAATTTATAGATATTTTTCTAAAAACTTAGAGTAAAATCATGTTTGGGTCATATCCAATAAATATTTTGTATGTGGTTCATAGTTATGATAACCAACTCTTATTTTCAATACATCTCTTGTATTGGGTGAAACTCTTATATTGTCTTTACAAATTGTTTAAGTAAATATTTGAGAGCCTTGGCTATAGCCTTGTCTTTTCATGGAAGTCTACCAGATAATGCCTAAAAGTTGGTGGTATTGGTAGCATTAAGTATTTAGAATCTTCTAATTGCTTTCATTAATGTTTTTATATTTATGTCCAGTACTCAGCTAGTTTTTGAAATCAATCATTTTTCCCCATTTGACCACTTACTACACAAGTTTTAATTATTCATCAGGTAACATTACAATATTTGTTGCATAATTTTGGTCCTAAAATATGATTGTGTCATGTATATTTTAAATAATTTTATTCTTTTCATCATCCATGTTAGATATTCTTAGTCTTAGTGTGTCCATTCTAGGTCTCATCCTAATTAATTTCATCAACTAAACAAACACTTGACATTTTTTACTATCAAAATCTAATTTATTAAATAAGTTATTCCAATTGTTTAAGCTAGTCTTCTTGAATGTTTTCATCAACTTCAATTAAGTACTTGCCTTTTCTATACACAATCCTTGGAGGTTTTGTAAATGGTGGAATTCATTGAGAGGGTGTTCCAAAGTTATTACATTCACTATTGGTTTCTTCATTGTTAGTTTCAATGTTTAGTTATGGGATGGAATTTTATTCATTGTTACTTTCATCATTATGTGTTTCCATGAAATTATCTTCATTTATAGGGGTAAATAATCATTCATAGATTCATCATTAACAAAATCAAAACCTTTATACCTTAAATGTGGACTTGTAACATAATTTGGATTTCTAGGTAAATATTCATCATCTTTATTCAATTCATTATTTTTTATTTCAACATTATCTATGATATTTGGCTCATTATGGATAGTGTTTGTACCTTCTCTTCATATAAATACCTACATTCATAATTTTCATTTTTCTCTCAACTCTTCTAATTGATCTGATGTTTTGTGCTTGGACTTCTTCCTCATATTTGAATGAGATACATCACCCATGACTAGGCAAAGAAAAATTTGATTCCTTTTGATGGTGGGGAACCCAAAGAATAATTCTATTCCTCTTGTCTTCACTGTGGAAAATGTATAATGATGTAGAGAATGTATGTGGGGTTAGAATTATCAAATAATAAACTTTGGAAATGAATTGTTGTCTATTAAGTCAATAATGCATATATGTTATACATAATGTCTATGTTATCATATATTGGATCAATAGACTTTATGCTTTACTTTGTTATGATATTGGGGTCAATTGACCCCTAAATTACTTTCATATAGTCAAAATTAGGTTCACAGGGTTTAATTCCATCCAACTTAGAATAATCATTGTAATAATGGACTAATTAGGTAAATATGTCAAGAAACAAGAGTTAATTTAGCCCCTTGAATCACATCATAGACTTGAAATTAGGTTCAAGGGGTTTTAATTGGCCCCAATCACCTTCATGCTTACATGTGTCATAAAATTAGGGTCAACTAAACCATATTTTACATCTGATATAATCAATTATTGACCCATAAATTAGGTTCATATGGATCAATTTTGCCCAAATCACCTCCCTAATTGCATTAATTGACTAATTAGATCAATTAATAATAGAATGGAACCTAATTCAATCCCAAATCATGTCTTGATCTTGTATTTAGGTCGAAAGGTCTCAAATTAGCCCCAATTTACTTCATGATTAAATTTGTGGACTATTTTATTTAATTTGTTATGATATTGGGGTCAATTGAACCCATAAATTACATCCTATATAGACCAAATTAGGTTCACAAGGTTTAATTTCATTTGGAACTTGCATCACTAATTCCAAT
This sequence comes from Torreya grandis, assembly GCA_037957365.1. Taxonomy (NCBI): domain Eukaryota; kingdom Viridiplantae; phylum Streptophyta; class Pinopsida; order Cupressales; family Taxaceae; genus Torreya; species Torreya grandis. The sequence goes on along the minus strand of JARHVA010006495.1, from coordinate 573,738 downwards.
AATCAACTAATTGGCTTAATATGTTGGGAAATATGGGCTAATTTATCTCTAAATCACATCCTAGACTCACAAAAAAATTAAATGGGTTAAAATTGGCCCCAATTACCTTCATGTTTATATTTTTGATAAAATAGGATATGAGTTGTATACATCTAATTCTAACCACTATCATGGCAAAATTGCAAGTCTAAATGATTTCCTATAATAATACATAAATTAGCCCAAAACCATTGAAATATTATGATTCATCTGCACACATTATGTACAATTCTTGATTCATGTGAATGTGTTCATAATTGGGGAATTATCCTGTACACAATTTTTACTTTATTATAATTCATTTTGAGTCAAATTATGACCTGATAAATTGAAGTTTTTAACCAATAGTACATGACAATTAATTGAATTCCAAGAATTGTAAAAACCCTTATTAGATTCACTAAACTAATTAAATATAATTAAATTCTTAAGTGAAAAATCTATATCAATATAGCTAATATCTGAATTTGGAAACTAAAAATTCAATAAAAGGTGACATTATCATGATATAAGCGGTCACAAAGTCAAAATTCAAGCCATGCTTAAGCAATTCAAAAAATACATGATTTGTGTAAGCCATGCCTATTAATTGATCCATTCTTAGAAATATTAATCACAACATTAATTGAAATTTGTCTCTAATTTTGAATTGATTTTGGACCATAATCTTGATCTTGAGATGGATGATCCATATCATTTTAATTAAGATATAAATACATATGCCATGATCATTTTCTATTAAGATTTTATGTGCAAAGAATTAATGCCAAAATATTGATAATAAGATAAAATATTCTTCATTAAAAATGATCAAATCCATAGTAGATAAGGGGATATTCCATCAATTTTAATGCATGCATTGATAAAGACTAATATATCCAAAATTGAGGACAAGTATTTTCCAAACAATAACTATATGGAGTCTTCAAGGAAACCAAATGTATTGTTTTAGATTATAGTAAAAGCAAGTTTTGAAGGGACCCTAAAACCCTTTAACATAATCAAGAAAGATAAAGCATTAACAACCACTAAGAAAAGCATTCTTGAAAACCTGCTGAAGAGTAGTAACAAGACCAGGTTTTACAGGGACCTGAAACCACAAACATAGACCAATAAAAGTATCCAAGTTTTACAAGGACCGGAAACCTCATTAATGGAAACATCATTACCCATCTCCAAAATGAACAGAGTGGGCTCCCACGTTCGATCCAACAACCCCGAGAACACAAAGCTGAAGGAATTGCTTGCAAATGGCAGCGGTCAAAATTTTCATTTGCATGACCGCTGATCGATTCCCATGGCATCTGGCACACCATTCTCCCTAAGCACCAACATGGTGTAGGTAGATCTACCCCCAATACAGAGGCCTTTAAGACTAGGTTGCAGAAGAACCATGAGAAAATCAATGACCGAAGCGACCTCAACTAGTTTTTCCTTGAGTAGGGCACCACCATGGCTTAGGGTTTTTTCCATTTTTTCCCTAAGTAGGGTGCCATAGCTATAACACCCATCATTTTTTCCTTGAGCAGGGCTTCGCCGTGGCTTAGGGTTTTCTCCATTTTTTCCCTAAGTAGGGCGCTATGGCTCACTCACTATCCATAGAGGAAATAAAGTTTCCCCCATCTGTTCACTATTTTCTTCGCAAACCAGATCGAGATGGCAATCTAACTCAGTCTAGAAATCCAGCCTAGGTTCCATCCACAAATATGGAAATCTAAGGAAAAAATAAAGTTCCACGTAGTAATAGATCTCACATTATAGTGAACTGCATAGACGTGAGGGGGTTTGAGGGGGGCCGTGCAGACGCGAGCCCCCTCTCCCCATGCATTCTACAACAAAATCAGAAGGTAGCCGTGAAGGTTAGGGTTTCAGCACAACTGCATCTGTGGCTGTGCTTCCTCTTCCCTCTCCCTCTTCGCTCTCACCTCTTGAATAAAACCAAAAAAACCAAATGTATTATTCATATTCATATATTGATTTATTTTTTTAATAATTATAGATCACCTTAGGGATACATATTTAAGTGTTATGTTTCATGATTTTGTTTGTATTTTACTCTATTATAGAAACTAAACCCTCTTGAAATCATGTTCTACAAACTGGCATGTCTATGAGACTATGCATCTCACAAACCTTTGTTGGACCTTTTTAAGTCATCTTTTTTTTTAAAATGTGGTAAACATATAGGTTAGGGGTCTTATGCCCAATACAAAAAAAATCTTGTAAGATAGACAATAATAATCAGTAGGATAAAAAACCAAAAAAGAGATCAAGACCAAAAAATCTAGCAACAACCATGAAACATGATCAAACTGATGCTAAAAACTAGTTAAAAAGACAGTAAAAAACTAAGAACTAGGGATTTAATGATCTAAGTCCTCTGACTCTGAGTAGATCACCAGTTTTTGGTCCCAATATTTTCATTATGCTTCTCCCTTACTCTGGTGCAATTACTAATTCCATGTAGGGATTTTTTGGTTTCCTTCTTCCACTTAAGCCCCACATTTCTAGTTTCTACCTTTCCCTAGCCTATATTTATCCTTTTCTCTTCTCCTCCTCCACTCTAAATATTATTTTTAACATGTGGGGATTGACCCACATTCTCTTCTTCTACTTTTAGTTATCACCCTTCCCCATATAAAAATCCCCTAGTATTAGCAATACCTTTAGCTTGTCAAATTCATCAGTAATTTTAGAGTTTAAAAGCCTCTAAACAACCACCTTCATCTAAAGTTTTTTCAAGGATTGTTCTATTTCATCAATTAGATTAAAATAAAAAGAAAAATAACCCATGGTATAAATATGTTTAACATACATAAGGATACCCTTATGGCTGCCATCAAGATGGAAGTCCCCTGAAGCATTTTCTTCACCAAGCCCTTATGTCTTCCCCTCTTCAAGTTCAAAAAGGTCCTCACTAATGCTATCAAAATCCTCATGGTTGTTATGGATATGAATAGCCTTTGAGATTTATATTCTCTAGATAGGTTCCCCCCTTTTGATGATTAATAGAATGAGGCCTTAATGTATGATGTCAGTCGGTGGGTTACTCTTGAAATTATTAACAAAAATTTCAAGGGACTTCATAAAAAATAAGGGGATGCTAATGGGATGGTCTCTGAAGTTATTAAGAGGAAATGATGGGAAAAAATGATAGTATGCTTTCTCTCAAGGATTTTCTTAGCAGGTTGACCTAGATAAACCCTTTCTAGTTGGAAGACTTAGGTTTTTTCTTTTTAGAATTGTTAAAAATGCTAAAAAGCACCACTTTTATTTTATTATTATTAAAAGATTTGGCACCATTACAATCTATACATGTGACTTCTCCAATTTTTCCTATATTACTATGATTTTTAACCCCCTCATTCTGACTTCCCTCTCCATCCATCTTATTGTAAAGTCATGAGAGATTGTCATGTCATGATCGACTATCCTTTTCATAAAGTTTGAAAGGCCTCCCTTCACCATTTTTCCCCACACATATGGATCTTATTTGACCTATGTGCAATAAATTGGTTCAACCGTATCATGATCACCACCCATGTTAACATTTTTATCTTCTATACATTTTTTGTGAACAAAATAAATAGCTATCAAGTCTAAAAATCCCTTAATTGGCTTACTCCTTATAATAGCTATTAAACACAAGTCTTTCAACTCATGTATAGCCTCGAGATGTGAATGGATAATGATTTTGATACAAGTGACAATGCTACTATTCCCATGCTATTTAGATTTATCAATGATGATAGTCATTAAATCACACATTGGAATGGGATTTATCATAATGAATGATAAACATGACATCATTGGGGAAGTCAACATCACTTTTCCACTACCTAAGGGAGACACATGCAACCCCAAAGTTTTCCATCTTATCAAAACTTTTATTTCCTTCCTTGTATACATGACCAATAGTCAAACCTTTGAATGATGTTAGAAGAGATTTGACATCCTTCATTATGCTAGTAATTATCTAGGAACATTGGGAGGTTCCCTTTAGATAGTTGATAATATTCAATGAATCTCCTTCCACTTGTAGATTTTCTAACCCCATCTTAATAGCAAGCTCAATTCCCCACCAAGCTATTGTGGCTTCTGTCAAGTGGTTAGTTTTAATCCCTAAAGAACTTGTTACCATTAGAATCCCATATAACCCCCACCCCTTGTAGGACTATGATTCTCTTTTGCCACTCCATCAAAGCTCATCTTGTACTATAAAACTAGAGGGTGTTTCCACTTTATCATTAATCTGTCAATAGTTTGATTTTGAGTTTGAGTAGGGACCACTAAATTCAACAAAAGGAGGATCTAATAAAAGTTAAATTAAGGGGAGTCACTAAGATAAGAAGCAAAATTTAACCAACTCTCCTTGATATAATCCATTATCCTCTTGAAAGTGGTAATGGGACTGGGATTCAAATTATCAAATATGGCCAAATTTATCGATTCCCAAATTTTGCAAAAATTATGAGGGAGAGATAAGTCCCACCAAAATTTTAAGAGGGTGTAGTCCTATTGGTAGATCAAATCCTGTATGGATTCCAAAAAAAACCCAAGAGGAACGAGAGAAATTGAAAAAAAATTATAAAATGGAAATGATGAATGGACAAAAAAGGAAGATATGTTTAGAAGATTTAACCTCCTACTTTTAAATAACACACCTATTAGGGATTGAGAATCCCAATTTCATTAAGTTATCCACTATTAGGATTTTATTTTAGGAATCTAACCAATAGAAAATATTAATTTTGGGAGTCAAAATTTTTATGCACAAGATGTTCCAATTTTCCTCCAAATCTTCTTGGTTCTATAATGATTGAAATCCAAATTTAACCAAGTATAGACCACTAAAATTGGCCATCCATATAAGGTCATCATCTTTGGGAAATCTATATATGTGAGTATTCTTAAGATGGTTGTTTAACTATTGGATAAAAGGAGTTTCTTGTTGGTTCAAATCTTATTTATGTAATATCTTCCATATTTTACTTCCATCAACCTCATGCTAATAATTACACACTTTGTGTCCTAATTCTTCCTTGAAGTGACCTCTCAATCTTGTTGTAACTTGAGAGGATCAAAGTGAAAATTTTTAAATCCATAAGTCATCCTAGGAATCTACTCTGTTACCTCTACCTATTTTCCATTTTAGACCTCTCTTAAGAATATCCTTTACACATGGATTTCCAAAAATCTGACCCATTTATAGGTCCTTCACCAAAGAAGCAAAAAACCTCCCTAGAATTCAAATACTTGGCTTTAATAATCCTCATCCATTGTTTTTCTTCCTTCATCACCCTCCATCCTTATTTAGCCAATAGATCTTGGTTCATATAACTCACCCTCCTAAGGCCCAAACCTCCTTTCCCTTTAGGTAAACATGATTTTTTCTAAGAGGTAAGGGGAAATATGAATCTATCTTTTGTCCCCCTCTAGAGGAATTTCTTCTACAATTGCTCTATTTTGTCTGCCACTTTACCTAGAATTACAAATAAGGACATAAAGTAAACTGGTATACTTTGTAGGGAAATTTTAGGTAATTATAATTTACCATCTTGAGGGATCAAGTTCCCTTTACATCCAAAAATTTATTCTAAATCCTATCAATGAGTGGGTTTTAAAAATCTGATTTCATATTGCCTTCAAATAGAGGGATGCCCAAATAGGAAGAAGGAATATATTTATTACACACATGAGGATCCTAGATATCTTCCTCTACAAATTTGTTAGAGTGTTGATGAAAAATAATTTTTTTTAAGAAAGTTGACACATTGACCCAAAACTACCTCATAGATTTCAAGAGTTTTCATGAAACATTTCACTTCTGACACTGAGGCTTGTCCCATCATAAGAGTATCATCTACAAATATTTGATGGGTTACATGTCTAGTGTTAGGGGCTACCTTAATTCCCTTGATAATTTTAGAATAAATGGTAGTTTTGATGATTTTTCTCAATGTTTTAGACATCAAAATGAATAGGTAGGGAGATAGGGGGTGTCATTGATGAAGACCTCTGCTTGCTGGAAAAGCCCTTTGGGAACCCCATTAATAATTATTGAGTACATGGGGGAGGAGATACAGGAAGATATTAGTTTCCTTACCACCTGATTGAACCTAAACTTTTGTAATACTTTTTCGAGAAAAATCCATGAAACCCTATCATAAGCTTTGTTCATTTCGAGCTTGAGGAATAATCCTTGTTTAGAAGAGATGGAAATTGAGTGGATAGTTTTGTGTGAAATTATGATACCATCCAATATATGTTTTCCAAAAACTACCCTTCTTATTTCACTATAAACTTATCAAGAAGCATTTGAATTCTTAATGGCAAACCTTTTATGCATATCTTATTGAAAGTGGAGCATAGACTAATAGGTCTAAAATCCTTCAACTGGTTCACTTCATGCTTCATAAGAATCAAGACCAAAAAGGTATTTTTAAATTCTTGAAGCATTGTTTTATATTTGAAAAATTTAGATAGTGATAGATAAACTTCATTATTTATAATGTCTCAAAAAACCTAGAATAAAAAAGGAGGAAATCTGTCTGAGCCTAGGGATTTATCTCCTTCCAAAGAGAAAATAATGGATCCAATGTCTTCTTTAGAGGGTAGGGAAATAATGGAGGAATTATCTTCTTGGTATATAACCCCCTGTATGAGATTAACAACTTGTTCTTCAATCTAGAAATTTTGAGAGGAGGTGAGGGCCAAGAGTTAATAATTTGTAGTTAAATATCATTTTATTATCTATACAAAAATCCATCTTCTCCCTTGATTTTTGAAAAAAAAATATGTTGGTGATTTCTTGAATATGAGTGATGGAAGTAAATTATGTTCATGTTCCTCTTAATCCATATTTTTTTGGATTTTTTATGCCAGAATATTTCTTCCTTAGATTCCAAACTGTGAAATAAAAATTAGGATTTCCCTTTCTTTAACTTGAGAGGAAAGGGTTGAACTAACAACATTGATTTACTTCTCAATTTTGCATAACTCTTCCTCTATTTTAAGCTTTTAAGTGAAGATATTCCCCAAACCTTCCTTTTTTCAGACCTTAAGTTTGAACTTGACATGTTTGAGTTTCATAGCTAGGATGAACATAGCTGATCCTTAAACTAGAAATTTCCACCACTCCTTTAAATATTCAAGTAAATTTGGATGGGTTAACCAAATTTTTTCAAATTTAAATGGAGTGATCTTGGGTTTATACATCTTATCTCTAGTGAAAATCAAGGGGTTGTAGTTAGAATCAACTCTAGTGAGACATGATAAAGAGTTTTTGAATTGTATATCCCATTTCATAGATACCAAGAACCTACCAAGAGAAACTTGAAGAAGGTTTTTGCCCAATCTCCTATTTGACTAGGTAAAGGGATTATCTTTCAATTCCACATCAATGAGACCTACCTCTATAATAAATTCACTAAAATACATCATGTTGTCATTGAATGAGAATATTCCCCCTTTTTTTACATTAGAGATAAAGGAGAATTAAAGTTCCTTGCCACTATCCAGTTCATGTCTTTGAAACACTTCCTAATCTCAATCAGATCCACCTATAGATTTTTTGTGTCATTTCTAATGTTAGATGCATAGATGTTTGTTACAACCCACTCCAATTTATTGTGAATATATTTGAAATAAATAGTAATTATGATCTAGTTTTAAAAAAAAATCATCCCCTCTAGGACTAGGGTCCCAAAAAATAGTCATCCCACTAGAAACACCTATAAAACTACTACTAAAACTTATAGCTTTATCCCAAATATTATCTTTGTTCTCCAAAATTTTATCCTCAAAAATATTGGTTTCTTAGAGGATCAAAATATTAGATTTGTGCTTAAAAACCATATTTGTTACTGATCTCTATTTCCTAGGTTATTTAAACCCCTTTTATTCTAGGATATAATCTTCATTTTTTGGTGCTTTGGAATTGTTTAAGGGTCATTTGGGTACCCTTTACAACTTGTTTATCTATTTCATGTTTTATGGAATTTTGATTAGTTGATCTACCATTAGATCTTAGATCATCTCCTACATCTAATTTTTTCCTGCCCTTTTTTTCTTAGACCTTCATCCATTGGTCATCTACCTTTTCCTTATTTTTCTCGTTGTTCTCATTCTTTTTTGCTAAAGAGTAGCGACCAAGAATTGATGAAAAAGACTTATAAAACCCCTAATTATTAACTATAGTTATTATAATTTTTGTAGGTGAACATTATTATAAAACCAATTCCCCACCAAATATTAAATATTCAAAGTATAAGAGATAATTTGGAGCCTCATGACTCTCTATGTAAGATTCCTTTTAGACTTGAGAAGAAACTAGAGTTAGAGTAGGGGAAGTAAATACTGCTTTAGAAAAAATATTTGTCAAAGAGGGGTGAGTTTGGAGGTGATTCATAGGTATAAAGTGAGACAACATAACATTTAATCATTTTCCTTAGTTTCTATAATTGATCTCATGCATGAGTTAGGTGTTCCTGATTATCCTTGCTTAGTTATAGTTTTCTCTACTTTTTCACTATGTTAGATGGTTTCCTTGGTTTGTACCTATTTATTTGACAATTTTAGGCACTAATATACTAAATTAGTCCTTTATTTTATAATTTAAATTCCTCATATGATTCAAGACATCCACTCATTCTTCAACTTGTTTTATCTCTTATTCTAGCATACCACTAGGCAAGCTCTTTGTGCTTCAAAGGCCACAACTTGATTTATATTTCAAGGAGTATTTTTATTACATTGAATATTATTTAAATACCATAACATACCTATTAAAATCTCCTCATACTCTTAATTCATCCATATCTTCTACTTTCCACACAATTCACTTTTATTGGTTTGGTTGGGCTAATAGCCCTTTTTGAGTTTTTTCTCTTAGATGGACTAGTCTAAGACATTTTACCAAGAATTATTAACTTAATTATCCTTATCTTATCTCCTCTTATTTTTTTTTTTCCAATTCCATAGCTTAACTCCCCTTCTAAATGATGTTTCTTTTATAAAACAACACTTTATTAGGCCTAATTAGGTCTATCACAAAACCCCTACACTCAAAACCATACCATACATACTCATATTAAATTTAAACCTCTTTTATTAGTTATGGAAAACTAATTTATGTAATAATAAAAAAAATTAGATCATTCTGATGGTTAAAACTCATTTTATGCTCCAAACCCTAAATCCAGGGTTTACTTGTTTCTACATAGGCCAAGTCCCTTCAAAAATCAATTTATTGGGTTTCACCAATCATCAAAGGCCCAAATAAATTTAATAATATCTATATGAGTTCCCTTAAAACTTCAAAATAGTTTCTACTCTTTATCACATCATTCATTTACTCAAAAAAAACAAATAGACATGGTTTTTGCCTGCTTTGTTGATTATGTAAGGCTACAAGTGGAAAACCCTCATTTTGTGTTTGTTTGAAGATCACTCCATATGTCTCAAGACCTTAAAAAGGACTATACCTATTCAATATTCTCCTCTAAACAATATAATCACCTTCCTAATTCTATTTGAGCCTACAATATTCAAAATACAAAAAATTGTGTCTTTGTATGATTGTATTAGGGGTTATAAGCTCAATTTTATTTCCAAAGACATTGTATATTCTCAAAGGAAATTAAAAAGTTTAAATACACTTTATAAACACATTAATTCTCCATAAATAATACATTATCACCCATTTCAATACTCAAACAACCTTAAAATCCCTTAATCTAGTGGAACATCAAGTTCACTATTTTAGCAAAGTCATCCTACGGTCATGAAGTTGCTTCATAAAATTATAAGGACAGATATAATTATCAATATTATTTCACTTTTAGTTTCATTTCACACTCAAAAAAATCCATATTCCTTCCTTGTGTTTGGACATTACACATTCATACTCAAACCAATTGTGCTAAATAGGACACTTTATGTAAACAAGGTTTTCACCCTTAAACCCTTAGCTCCAAAAGAATGTTCAAAGGCTATCACTCTCTAACTAGGTTTTTTCTTCCCTTTATTATCATAAGAACTCAATGACCCTATAGCTCATTCCTTATTGAGAATGAATTATTCTAGATAGTCTCTTAACAACATAATTTCTTAAAATGTGTAAAAGGGTCGGCCTTACCTTGTAAGCCTATGAATAGGGGTTTAGAACTAGAATTATTCTCAGTCATCTATAGACTTTCATTAGGACATACAAGGGTCCTTGACACTTCATCTTGATTTTCACAACAAGAACTTTCTTGTTTATTGACTCTTAAAACAACTATATTACCCAATCTTTTGAATGTGATCAAAGGTCTAATAGTTCAACCTATAGACTTTGTCTAACCTATAACTCAATACAAAAATAACATGGTTATGGCCTCAATTTACTTTTAAAGTTATTGTTTACATATGAGAAAAATAATACCATTAAAAATCAAATATAAATAGAATCTCTTCATTCAATTATATCTTGATGATTACAAAATGTAGTCCATAAAGGACTTAACAAAACTTCTATGAGAGGCATACCAATTTTCCTTCTTGTAGAATAACCTATCTCTCTCATACTCTCCTATGCCATCTATTTTCTCACAATGACTTGTCTTACTTATTTTTCAACATAGACTTGAAAAGTGGTTACAAAACCAATTCTTGATCTTGAACCCAATGCATGGGTGCATGGTTATCTTTCAAAAGATGACAACCACTTTATGATTTTTACAAATATGAATCATTATCACCCCTTTCATACCTTTATTATACTCCTTGATCCTACTAGACTCATCTAAACACTTCAAACTTGAAAGTGACCCCTCAAGACTCAATGCAAATATTTAAATTTTCAAATTTCTTATTTTGGAGGGAAAACACCTAAATACCATGTAACACATTTTTAAGACTGATAATGAATTTATAAGGCACAAATGGACTTAAGAGGGTCCCTTAAATACATTAACTTCAAACTTTGACCAAACTTGATTCTCTCTATTGATCAAAACACAAATTGACTACTTTTCCTTGATGTTTCTACATCGTACTCCCCAGGAGGGAAAAAATTTAAACCTCCATCCTTCTTCCATGACTTCCAATTTTTTCTTCAAGGGTCCTCCACATTCACATGATTTATATGTTTCATTCTTTCCTCATTCTTGTTTGTCAAATTCTTGCACTTCTTCCTTTTGGCTTTGTCTAGCTTCCTTGTCATTACATCTTCCACCTCTATGAAATCTTCTAACTGCTATATACTCTTTTTTTATATATATTTCACCTATCCTATGTCATCTTTAATCTTCTCATACTCAACTACAACTATATTGTATGCATTTATCTTTCTCATTCTTTCCTCATGGCTTCTTTCCTCTTTGTTTTTACTTATTTCTTGCTTATCTAGTAGTGCTTTCTCCTTCTTCATGATATATCATTATTTATGAGGATTTTTTGGCCTCTCATGCATGTCAATATATATATTTTTTTCACCTATAATTTCTTTTGTTACCTCTTCTTCTAACTTCTTCTTATTTTTATTCTCTTTCCTCTCATCTTACTCACTATGCAAGAGTAATTCGTTGTTTTTTTCTTCCTCATCATAGTATAACATGAATTGATTAATATTTTTCTATCCATATCCATGTTTATCCAATGTAAACTTAGTTTTAATTTTTCCAAATGAATAAATCACCTTATTGGCTTCTTTATGTTCCATATGCTTGCTTGCTTACTCCATTGTGTGTTCATCTCTTTGTGCTTCTCTTTGTTGATCCATTCCTAAGTGTTCTTGGAGTTATTACTTGGATTGGACCTACTATAATTCATATTTTTTAAGATCCTTTGATGGACTAAACACCTCCTCCAACATCCTTATCTCCTCTTGCAACTTAAATGCATCCAATTCTTCAAATTCCTCATCAAACCTTGGTTTTCTTTGTCTTGGGTAGCTTCTTGTTTGCCTTATCCTTAGACTCCCTCATTTTTGACATCCGTAAAAGCCTCCTCTTGCTGTAAATCATTATTTTCAATCACTATTTGAGGTGCTTCTCTCTCATCTTGCTAATTTATGCTTTCATCCATCAACGCCATGGTTTCTATGTACAAGAAATCTTCACTATTGAAAATAAAGTAAAATATGCCATCATATACCAAACTTTAAAACACTTTTTGAAAAAAATTATCTTCTCTTATTCATTCATTACCTTTTTAAAATGGTTGTACCTTCATCTCACTTTCTTGGTTTGTATTCACCATCTTGCTTGTGTGCTTTATTGGCTTGGCATCCTCTTCCATCTTCATGATTTCTTGGTGTCCACTTATAATAGGAATCTCTTGTGCTCTTATCATGTTATGTACCACCCATTTTCTACCTTGTACCTTCTTGGGCTGCCACTTTCCTTTCTTTGTGTCACTCTCATGCCTCATGCCTTGATCATCTATTTTTCCATCTTTGTATACATTACCATTTCTCTTTTATTTCCACACTTGTGCTTGTTTTCCATTCATGTTTTTTATTTCTTTGACCTCTTGCTTGAGGTTCTTCTCTTCTTTATTATCACCTGATTATTTTAACCATTTAGGCCATACATATCCATGTCCATGCTCTCCTTTTTAAGGTTTTAACATATCCTTATTTATTTCAAATTGCATATAATTCTTTTCCTCTTCACTTATGCAATAAAATTCAACATTCAAACACTCATTTACCTCCAATGGCAATTGTTGCAAGCTTGTCTCTTCATTTATGTATTCATGGGTGACCTCCTTGTCTTCTTGGTGCACCATATCCTCTAATTTTGTTGTTTTGAATGACAATTCATTATAGAAGTCCTCTTTCTCTTCATCTTGTGGAATGCTCTCAATTTTCAACACTTTGTCTTCTTCATGAAGTGATTTCTCTTTGTCATCTTCTTGTCATTTGATGGGTGACATTTTTTACCCATTCTTCATCAACCTTGTCTTAATACCTACAAACACAAACTCAAAATCAATGCTAGCATATAAAATGAGAGACCACATAATCTCTTTGAATGACTTTGGCATAGGCATTGTCCATCTCTTCTTGTTTTCACCTCTATGTGCTCTTCTTGGAACTTCTTTCTTATTCTTGTTATCTTCAATGAGAACTCTCTTCAAAACTTATCTATCTTTTTTCTCACTTGCAAACATATTATTTCTCATGACTCTTTGGGCTGCCTTCTCTCTCTTCTTCTCTTTCTTCAAGACACCTTTCTTGTGCCTTCTTCTCACTAGTGACTCTATAGGCCACTTTACTTTCTTCTTCATACTCTAGCCACTCCATTGGCTTGCTTGACTATTCATGATTTTCACCATGAGCTCAATCCTCTAAAATATTTACCCCAATTCTCTTATTATCTCTACTACTTCCTTGTCTATATCCATCTTCCCCATTTCTCTTTTTTGGCCTATTTAGACCTCATCTTAGCAAGTATTTCAAGATTTCCTCTTAGACTTCTTGTGGGCCTTTCCTCTTCTTGAGTCATATCTCTATGATCTCTTCTAAATCTTCTTGACTCTATTTTGGATTTTAATTCTTCTCTTATATCTTCAACACCCTCTTTTCCTCTCTCTTTTCTAGCCTTTCCTTGACTAGTTTCTTATCCTTATTAAAGGACTTTTGGGCTATCTCTCTTCACTCTATCAATCTTCTTCTCCTCTTTATTGACTTCAATGGATTAGACCAGCACTTTCTCTTCTCCCTCAACACCTTTCAAATTACTTCTCATACACAACTCATAATACTATGTATTCTTCTTAATGAAACAAATTATAAATCAATCAAAACACAATTCTTACCGAAACATACCTTACTAGCTTTGATACCAAAATGATGTAGAGGTATAGAGGAAGACAACATAACATTCACTCATTATCCTTAGTTTTCATAACTGATCTCATGCAAGAGTTAGGATTGTTCTTGACTGTCCTTTCTTATATATAGTTTTCTTTGCTTTTTCACTATGTTAGATGGTCTCCTTGGTTTGTCCCTATTTCACAAGAACTTTCTTGTTTATTGACTCTTAAAACAACTATATCACCTAATATGTTAACTATGATCAAAGGTCTAATAGTTCAACATATTGACTTTGTCTAACCTATAACTAAATACAAAACTAACATAGTTATAGCCTCAAGGGCCTTATAAATTCATTGTTTACATATGAGAAAAATAATACCATTCCAACTCAAATGCAAATAGAATCATTCTACTCTTTATTTCATTGCATCTTGATAGTTACAAAATGCAACCCATAAAGGACTTGACAAAACTTATGTGAGAGGCCTACCAATTTTCTTTCTTGATCCCTATTTATCCTTCTTGGAGCATCACCTACCTCTCTCCTACTCTCCTACACCATCTAATCTCTCACAATGACTTCTCTTCCCTATTTTTCAATGTAGACTTGGAAAGTACTTACAAAACTAATTCTTGATCTTGAACCCAACATATGGGTGCATAGTTACCTTTCAAAAGATGACTACCACTTTATGAGTTTTAATAATATGACTCATTATCACCCGTTTCATACCTTTATTATACTCCTTGACCATACTAGACTCATCTAAACACTTCAAACTTAAAAGTGACCCCTCAAGCCTCAATGTAAATATTTGAATTTTTAAATTTTCTAATTTGGACGGAAAACACCCAAAGACCATGTAACACATATTTAAGACATATAATGAATTTATAAGGCACACATGGACTTAAGAGGGTCCCTTACATACATTAAATTCAAACTTTGACCAAATTTGACTATTTCTACTGATCAAAACACAAATTGACTACTTTTACTTAATGCTCCTGCATCATACTCCCCAAGAGGGAGAAAATTTGAGCCTCCATATTTATTCCATGCCTTCAAATTTGTTATTTGAGGATCACCCACGTTCACATGATTTATATGATTTATTTTTTGATCCTTCTTGCTTATCAAATTCTTTCACTTCTTCCTTTTGGCTTTGTCTATCTTCCTTTTCATTTCATCCTCCAACTCTATGAAATCTTCCAACTACCATATACTCTTGTTTTCTGCATCTTCCAATTGTCTTATGTCATCTTGAAGCTTCTCATACTCAACTGTAACTATATTTTATGCATTTGTCTTTCTCATGCTTGTTTCATGGCTTCTTTCCTCTTTGTTTTTACTTATTTCTTGCTTATCTAGTAGTGTTTGCTCCTTGTTCATGTTATCTCTTTCTTTATGAGGATTTTTGGGCCTCTCATGCATGTAAATATTTATATTTTATTCATTTATACTTTATTTTTCTACCTTTTCTTCCAACTTCTTCTCATTTTTATGCTCTTTCCTCTCAACTTGATCACTATACAAGAGTAATTCCTTGTTTTTTATTCCTCATCTTAGTATAACATGACTTGATTAATATTTGGCTATCAATATCTATGTCTATCCAATCTAAACTTAGTTTTAGTTGGCCCAAAAGAATAACTCACCTTATTGTCTTATTTATGCTCCATTTGTTTGCTTGCTTGCTTTGTTGTGTGTTCATCTCTTTGTGTTTTTCTTTTTTATTCCACTCTTGAGTGTTCTTGGAGTTATTTCTTGGCTTTTACCTATTGTAAGTAATCTTATTTGATCCCCTTTGATGGACTAAACACCTCCTCCAACATCCTTATCTCCTCTTGTAACTTAAATGCATCCAACTCTTCAAATTCCTCATCAAACATTAGTTCACTTTGTTCTTCTTTGTCTTGGGTAGCTTTTTGTTTGCCTTATCCTTGGACTCCCTCATTTTTGAGAGTCATAAAATCATCCTCTTTCTGTACATCATGCTTCTAAATCACTTTTTGAGTTGCTTCCCTCTCATCTTACCAAGTTATACTTTTATCCATCGATGCCTTGGTTTCTATGTACAAGAAATATTCACTATTGAAATCAAAGTCAAATATGCCATCATATAACACATTTGAAAACACTTCTTGTAAACATTTATCTTTTCTTATGAATTCATTACCTTTTTCACATGGATGTACCTTAAACTCACTTGTTTGGTTTGCATGCAGCATCTTGCTTGTGTGCTTCATTGTCTTGGCAACCTCTTCCATATTGATGATTTCCTGGTGTCCACTTGATATAAGACTCTCTTATGCTCCTATAATGTTATTTACCACCCATTTTATGCCTTATACTTTTTGGGCTGAAAATTTCCTCTCTTTTCATCACTCTCATTCCTCATGCCTCGATCATCTATCTTTCCATATTTTTATACTTTGCCATTGGTCTTTTATCTCCACACTTGTGCTTGTTTTCCACTCATGATTTTTCTTTCTTTGACCTCTTTCTTGAGGTTCTTCTCTTATTTCTTATCACCTTCTTGTTTTATCCACTTAGGCCATAGATACCCATGCCCATGCTCTCTTTTTTAGGGATGCAACCTATCCTTATTTATTTTAACCTACATATCATTCTTTTCCTCTTCACTTATGTAATAAAATTCAACATTAAATCACTCATTTATCTCCAATGGCAATTGATACAAGCTTATCTCCTCCTTGATGTCTTCATGGGTGACCTCTTTGTCTTCTTGGTGCACCATCTCCTCTATTTTAGCTATTAAACATGGCAATGCATCATATAACTCTTCTTTCTCTTCATCTTTTGGAATTCTCTCAATTTTCAACACTTTTTATTCTTCATGAAGTTCTTTCGCTTTGTCATCTTCTTACCATTTGATGGGCGATATTTTTGAACCATTATTCATCAACCTTGTCTTCATACCTAAAAACACAAACTCAAAAGCAATGTTATAATATAAAATAAGTGACCACATAGTCTCTTTGAATGACTTTGGCATAGGCATTGTCCATCTCTTCTTGTTTTCACCTCCATGTGATCTTCTTAGCACTTCATTCTTCTTCTTATTTTCTTAAATGAGAACTCTCTTCATAACTTCTCTATCTTGTTTCTCACTTGGAAACATATTCTTTCTCGTGCTTCTTTGGGCTGCCTTCTCTCTCTTATTCTATTACTTCAAGACACCTTTCTTGTGCCTTATTTTTCTCACTAATGACTCTATAGGCCACTTTACTTTCTTCCTCATACTCTATCCACTCCATTGGATTTATTAATTATTCATAAGTTTCATCATGATATCAATCCTCTCAAATATCTACCCGAATTCTCTACTAATTCCTTGTCTATATCTATCTTCCCCATTTCTCTTTCTTGGCCTATTTAGACCTCCTCTTAGCAAGTCCTTCAAGCTTTCCTCTTAGACATCTTATGGGCCTTTCTTCTTCTTGAGTCCTATCTCTAAGATCTCTTCTAAATCTTATTGAATCTCTTTTGGAGTTTCTTTATTCTCTTGGAGCTTCAATGTTCTCTTTTCCTCTCTTTTCTATCCTTTTCTTGACTAGTTTCTTGTCCTTTTCAGAGGACTTTTGGATTATCTCTCTTCACTCTATCAATATTCTTCTCCTCTTTACTGACCCTAATGGATCAAACTTGTAATTTATCTTCTCCCTCAACACCTTGAAAGTTACTTATCATACACAACTCATAATACTATGCATTATTCTTAATGTAATAAAGTATAAAGCAATCAAAACACAATTCTTACCCAAGCACACTTTACTAGCTCTGAAACCAAAATGATGCAAAAGTATAGAGGAAGACAACATAACATTCACTCATTGTCCTTAGTTTCCATAACTAATCTCATGCATGAGTTAGGCTTGTTCTTGATTTTCCTTCTTAGCTATAGTTCACTCTATTTTTTCATTGCATTAGATGGTCTCCTTGGTTTGTCCCTATTTCATAAGAACTTTCTTATTTATTGACTCTTAAGGCAACTATATCACCTAATATTTTAACTATGATCAAGGGTCCAATATTTCAACCTACAGACTTTATCTAACCTATAACTCAATACAAAAATAACATGGTTATGGCCTAAATGGCCTTGTAAAGTCATTTTTTAAATTTGAGAAAACTAATACCATTCAAACTCAAATTTAAATATAATCATTCTACTCTTCATTCAATTGTATCTTGATAGTTACAAAATGCAATACATGAAGGACTTGACAAAACTTCTATGAGATGCCCACCAATTTTCCTTTTTGCTCCCTATTTCTTCTTCTTGGAGCATCATCTACCCATCTCCTACTCTCCTATGCCATCTAATCTCTCACAATGACTTCTCTTCCCTATTTTTTAATGTAGACTTGGAAAGTAGTTACTAAACTAATTCTTGATCTTGAACGCAACATATGGTGCATGGTTACCTTCAAAATATGACTACCACTTTATGATTTTTAAAAATATGACTCATTATCAACCATTTCATACCTTTAGTATACTCCTTGACCCTACTAGACTCATCTAAACAATTTAAACTTGCAAGTGACCCCTAAAGACTCAATGCAAATATTTTAATTTTTAAATTTCCCATTTTGGATGGAAAAACACCTAAAGATTGTGCAACACATATTTAAGATCTCTAATGAATTTATAAGGAACAAATGGACTTAAGAGGGTCCCTTACATACATTAACTTCAAACTTTGACCAAACTTGACTCTCTCTATTAATCAAAATACAAATTGACTACTTTTGTTTGATGTTCTTGCATTAAGAGGGCCTTCTCTATAAGCAATTGAAAGGGGATAACCTATTCATATTAAATAGGTAAAATAGGAATATAATGAGTCAATAGATGGGAAAACTTATTTGAGGTAAGCTTTAAAGGGCTAGGAATATTTGGGGGATTCAAATCCATAACTGAGGTAATAACTAAAAACCTCTTTCCTAGGCTAAAAGGAGCAAGGGAAGGAAGGGATGCTTTAGGGTAATGTGGAGAAGGATTTGACGAAGTAGGATTAGGAAGGGGTGGTAAGGGGGGTGAGGGGAAGGGTTAAAATAAGGAGGTTTCTTCACCCATCAATGAGTAGGGGGATGGGAAGGGCTCTTGAAGAGAGGGAATTATTTTAGGGAGTGGTTCAAGAGATTATAGGTTTTTTAGATCTTTGAATCTCTTTCAAACACAATCCTTTGATTCTAAACCCCATATTTAGATCTGATCTTGATGGAATGAATCAAGGGTTTGTCATTAGGGATGAAGACACAATCTAGTAGCCAGAAGTTTATGTATGAACCTAGTAATGTGATATATGGATATATGTTTAGCAAGAGATCCAACAATCCAAAGAATAACCTTTGGAGCCCAAAATTCCAAAAGCAATTTTGTCAAGTTAATTTTGATAGGGATATCCTCCATTATCACACTATAAATATTAAAACCCACTTTCCACTTACAGAGAAGACATTTGATTTACCCATAAACCAAGCCCTCCCATAAGAATCATTATGTAATCCTCAGCAATTGACACATTGATCAAGAAAAATTCCTTGGCATGGAAATTATATTGATCTATCCCTTAGGATTCCATTTAAAATTAGCCCATTTTTTGAATGAATTAATATTAGGTCTAAAATCATTAAATTTAATGAAGAGAAAATCTAGTATAAAAGAGTCAACTTTCTTAATGGTAGAATTAGGGACATTAAGGTATACCTCATCACTTACATGGGTGGGGATTAGTTCAGAGTCTTCAATAATTTTTGTTTTTAGCTGCTCTCTAGACACCATGTATACCACAAAATTGATTTCTTCCCACTTGTCTCATCAAGAACTTTACCTGTAAAAGTGGTAGATGGACCCTATCTTACAACAATCATGTGTTCTAGTACCTCCTTTGAAGTGACATGTAGACCCTATCTTAAGAAAAGCATAAAATATAGTTCTTCCTTCACATGATCATCCTTAATCTATAGCTCTCCCTTTTCCTTCTCATTTCTAGAATTTAAAGACTTCCTGCCCATCTCCATCAAAATTCTACCTAAGTCTTATAGTTAAATAATAAAATCATATTTTGGTGTTGATATAATTATTTCTATTCTAAATTTATTGTATTTATGTTTTCTAACAATTAGTGAGGTCACTATGAAAATGGTGAAGTCACCATGTGTATCAATGAAGTTAACCCTTTGAAATGACAAAGCCACCCTATAGAACAACAAGGTCACGTGCATAATCGGTGAGGTCACCTTGCATATTAATGATATTATTTTATATAATTTTATGAAATTTGTGTGTTTTATAGGAAATGATGAATTTGTGAAGAAAATAATGAAGTCAACTTACATGTCAGTGATAGGTTTTCATGAAAATAATGAACTTGAAAAGAAAATAATGAACTCACCCTATGTTTTGAAAAGATTGAAAAGTAAACAACAAAATATCATAAGATAAAACTCATGTTTTATATGTTTTATTTGAAATGGTGAAATTCAAAAAACTCATAAAACTCATGTCCTAATAATTGATGAAGTGCCAAAACTATGTTTATGGTTTCCTACAAAATGATGAAGTCGATCTACAATTGGTAATGTCACTCTAATAAATGGTGAAGTCACCCTATGTAAAATTTCTCTAGAGTTTAAAAGTCTTAAAATTAATTTTTTTGGCTAATTAAAACCTTTGTTTGAAAATCTAATCCTTTGTTTTACATGTTTTCTATCTATCCAAGTTATTTTTTACTTTTATAGTTAACCTACAAAGGCAAATTTCATCCACATTTTGTATTTAGTGATTAAAAAGAACAAATAAAAATTTCCTTTATTCTCTTAAGAGCATTTAATTTTTGTATTTACTTAGGTTTATTTATCTTTAAATTCTTATTTGTAAAGCATTGTGTCTATGTTCTCCCCTTGCCCCCTTTAGGGATCTTGGGTGACCAAAACCACATCGGTTTACTTATTTGTGTGCCTTACCCAAAAGACACATTTTGTTGTATGCTCTTCTCTTGCCCATTTATGGGGTCCTGAGAATTAGAAGTAAATAAATATTTTTCATTATATTTTATTCTAACTTCATGGGGTGAATTTCATCACCTTACCACTAGTCTTTATGGGTATGTTGACCTATGAAGTGACATCTTAGCATCATACTAACATTGTTATCTGATTGGGTATATAAATTGGAGTGGTGCTAGTGGTATCTTAGTTGGTATACACTTTGGATCCTAGTTTTATTGGTATCATTTCAATGAGACCCCAATGGTTGAAATGGTTTCCAAGGGACTAGACCCTTTGGTTATTAGCCTTCAATACCTCACATCCAAATTATGGATTTTTCTAAAGTGCCCATATACCACAAGGTATATCAAAACCATTTAGTTTTCCATCAAAAACTTAGGGTAGAAAGCCATATTTGTCATGGATAAATAACTAATACATGGGTACAAAATCAAATAACCCATAAATAGTGCCTTTTATGTACAAAATTTTAAGATGAGGGTCTTAAAAAACCCTACCAATAATGTGCAATAATTAATATATTTTAATGAACCTTAAATTTTATCCTCTCAAAATAAAGTATATTTAAAGGATTTAGTGACTATCTCATAACCTATGTCAATTTCCACATGATTTCTTGGAGTGTTCTTTGTTAAAAATCATGTTGTATTAATGAACTCATTTGAAAATAAGTACACAAAGTTCTTAGACCAAACAAGTTCAAACACATTGTCACATATTTAAACATTGAGGTGTTGCACTACCCATTTATATTCTAAATTTATAATTAGAATTTCTTGTGTTAACCTACACCCTAAGTTACATTTGATACTACTATATTGTCCAAAATTCTAAACTAACCTTAGTCATTTTCATAGTGTTTTTCTTATCACTTGAAAAAATAGCCTTTTCCTCCTTTTGTAAGGGTATATTGCCCATTCACCTTCTAATTTAGACTTGTATTTTCCTTGTGTCAAACAAATTCCCAATTTATGAACCATTTGATTCAATTCTTATTTCATTATAAATTATAAGTAAAGACCAACCAAGGTCAAGACATTTTTTCTAAGAAATTTTAAATTCTAAAAAGCCATGACCATTTGTCTTCATTTTAGTTTCATTTTGGACTTTGATTTTATTAGGCCAAACCATTCTTTGTGTCAAAAAACATACACTTCTTGGGTAAAAATATTTTTAAATTGATTGTAAATTCTAGGGACCATTTAACATTGTTCCACATGCCAAATTACCAAATTGAACCAATATCACATTCACAACACTTTTCAAAGACCAAAAACCATACCAGTAATGCCTATCTACACTCATAGTGGGGCCTCTTATGGCACTAGTTTTAAAGAATAATGTTTTTATGATCCCTTGGGACATAGTAGAAATTTTGAGTATAGAGAGGATGGATAAGTATACCCAATTTTGTTTGATGATAGACATCCCATTATAGGATAAATTCAAATTCAATTCAACAATCAACTTATAGGAGATCAAGAAGAATCTCTCCTAAGGCTAATAGAATTTGGAGCTAGGATCCCACCTAATTTTCCAATATAATTATTACACACCCTAGTTTGAGTAAAGGATCAACTGCAAGAACAACCTTGTATTCAATTCAAAAACTAACCATTACTTCATATACTAAAGGGAAAGTTCTATTAATTAATCCTTCCCAAACTAGTCACTTTATAACATCCTCCATTCAGTAAATTAGTGAATGTAATGCATATCAACTTATCATTGACTTAATGACTTCTTTGGATACAACCTCATTTAACAATGCCACATATATAGAATAAAATTGACCACATGAATAGACACAACAAGACCTAGTAAATCCTACATCTAATGTAGATCTTTTGGCTCCTCCTAAATAACCCATACCAATGAATGCTTCATAAAAAGTTATACTTGATACACAACATACATTTTTAAACCATAAGGATATTTTTTTTGAGGTAAGATAAGTACATAATGATTCACAATAAGTGCCATACCATTCACAATAAGTTTTTAGTAATCCACCACCTTAGTAGGTACTGAATAATTTACAAAGCACCTTACCAACTTATTCCAATTTGTAATAAAAAAAGTTTCCCTTAAAAATAAGCAATGAATTCAAGTAATTTTTATGAACCAACAATAAAAACTTCTTCTAAATTATCAAAAATTACATAAAACCAATAACATATTCTATTAAACCAATAATAGGTTCCCTACCATTCATAACAATGTCTTCTTCATGAACACCAACACCTCACCTATTCTAATTCTAATCCAAAACTACATTATATCCCGTATCAAATGCAAAATTTATGTTAGAGAGTACATATTACAAATTGAACTATGTAAAGGGAGCCACTTCCCTTATGTTAATGCCAATGACATCCAATAGTTTAGTAATACCTATCAAAGTATCCTACTTTCATCACAAACCACTCCCAATTTTCAATAATGAAACATAATAAAGGGGATAGTTTCAAGCCTACAAATAGGTAAGGAAACAAACAAAAAGTACAAGTTTGATGACATATGCCCTTACTCATTTGATGTCATCTTTATTTAGGTATATTTTTTACCTCACTTTGAAATGTCCAAATTCAACAAATATAAAGGAAAGGGAGATCCAAGAGAAAATTTATAGGTATTCTTTGTAGCATGCCAAGAGATAGCATACAATAGTGTTTATTTGTTACACTTATTTACATATAACTTAGGTGGACAAGCATTAGAATGGATTCTCAAATTTCTTAAGGGATCGATCACTAATTTTAATGACCTCTCATAAAAAATTTCCAACCATTTCTCTTACAACATAGAACATGAATTGATAGTCATCAATTTTTGAAATTCCAAGTAGAAAGGGGGATAAAGCTTCTTAGCACACTTACAGTGGTGGATAAATTTGGCTACTCATTTCTCACATAACTTCCCTAATTCATAATTAGCTAGTATCTTTGCACAAAATCTCATTGCCAAGCTCATTCATAATCTCAAACTAAATTGTGCCAACATATTTTAAGAAATCATTAAGAAAGGGGTGTAGATAGAAAAAAACACTTATCAACAAGGGTATTATCAAGATATATTCTCAAACCCAAAAAACAAACTAAATCCAAATGTAGAACTAAATTCCAAATCAAGTACAAATTCATACCACCACAATTAAAAAATTGAAGGCCTTTGTTAAAAATAAAAACATGGTTGGTACTGGGGTTACAAAGGCAAGGCACATATAAATGTTACAGCCACCACCTATTCAAAATAGTCCACCTAACCCTTATCTTCCACCATAAAGAGATCCCTTGCGATGATGATACTATAAGGATAAAGTTTTTAGTGACCTTAGGGAACCCATTGAAGTTGTATTCAAAAATTTAGTTGTTGCCAATATGATCATTTGACCCATTCCAAAACCCTTTATATAAGGCCAACCCAAAACAACATAGTATCATGATAATGAATATTGTGAGTACCATGACATGGTCAATCATTCCATCTATAGGTTCATATATTTGAGACACCTAATTGATAATTTACTTTAAAAATGGGAAATTGAATTAGAAAAATGAGAATCTAACACCAATCAATAAGTGGGAATCTATAAAAACCCCTTTCCCAAGGATAATAATTAGTAGTAGTGTACCAATCAGAACCAAGGACAGGGCTAACATTAGCAATAAGGACAAGGTAGAAACTAGAATGGTAATAAATATAGTCAAGATCATGATACCCAATCCAATCAAGTTGGCTATATAAGTGTTCCTTATTATTAAAATAATATCATGGGGTGTATTACCAGTAATTATGTCACCAATATCAAATTCACCCCTCATAGGCCAACTAACACTCATTAGAGGGCATATTATTCTATTTTGGGAACACTACCTTTGACCACTGTTAATTCCATCATGGGTCAGAGCAATGTGATTATGTCATGACCATCATGAATTAACATTCCTAGACCTCCACCAAGTTCCTCTAGTTCAATTAATCCTTCCTAACTTAAAATTGTGAAATCTCAACTAGAAGGATAAGAGTTACTATCTAAGGTCATTTTCCTTCTTCCAATACCAATCCTAACCCTATGCCAAATTATACCCTACCAAAATCTAAGCCATCATGTCTGTATTCTAATAATCCATTTTATATTGGTGAACAAAACATGCATAAATATCCATCTTGGACCTCTTGCATATGTTTGAAGTTCAAAAGACCATATTAAATGATTTTATTAAATAATACAAGTTGCCTATTGACATTGATCCAACTTAAATCCAAGCACTTGTGGGACATTTTTCTTCAGGCCAACAATCTAAGTCTAACCAATGAGACATGTCATCCCTTAGTCCCCTACACAATAATCCTCTATATACTAAAGTTGTCATTTACTATCACAAGATCAAGTAGGTCCTTATAGATAATGGTTCAGGTTAAACATAGCCTCATTAAATTTAATCCAAAATTTGGGCTACAAAGATGCATATATGAAACCAAACACCATTATGATCAAGGCATATGTAATGTAAAGAGAGAGTCTTCAATAAAAAATTTCTACCTATCATTATTGGGCATGTCATCCATAATCTCTATGTCATGTTCTTGACATATAACTTCCCTATAATATACTTTTGATTCATCCTTGGATCCACGAAGTATGAGTCATACCTTATACCTTTCATTAATGCCTCAAGTTCCCTCATTTTGAGTTAGAAGTTATTATCCATGGAAATATTCAAGCATATTAGTATTACAAGCACCTAAAGGCTAAGTATGAGAACTACAATTATTGCCCAAACACTAAGTTTTTAGATAAGAAGAAGAAAATAGTAGCTCTTGAATCTCCAAAATCTAACTATATTGATCTTAGTGACTTTGCCTCCACTTCTTCCAATCCATCTTCTGAGAACATTTCCACCCATTTTATAATTGAAGACAAGGGTATTTACACATACTACATCTAATATGCTTTCCATGTTAACAAGCTACCCAAATCTCCTAATTCATATGAATGACCCAAACCTATTCCTGGCAAGTGCAACATGATTTGTATAAATAAATTCAATTCTGCTATATAGGATCCACTCATATTTGACTAGATATGTCACCCAATTAATATTGATCCACTAATGCTAATGAAGGTTGGTTTTATAGTGATGGTTTTTATAATTACTTTCAAATATTTAAATACCCCATACTAAATATAATCATGGACTATTTAGACTATTAAGGAAAAGGATTGGGGTCAAGAGCCCAAGGTTTTATTGAGTTGATACCCATGAAAATGCATATATGAAGTTGAGGATTTGGATTTACACAATTTTATGCTGACCTTATTGATTTTGAGAGTGATAATACTTTATTGACTAATGAAGAGACTCCTATAAGTGACATAACTTCTCACTATATCACCCATGATGAGTTGGTAAATACCAACCTCTTTGATACCCATGTCATTCTTACCATTATGCCTTGTTATCTTATTTACCTTAATCATCCAAGCCTCATCAATTAGAACCAACAAGAATTAATTATACCATTGGATGAGTTTTAGGATGAAGTATCTATTACTGAATTCATGGGTCTTAGAGATGAGTTCCCAGTTGGTAACCACAAATAAGGCTTTGAATTCCACTTGGATCCTAGTGCCTACTTTGAAGAGTAGGTAAACTTCCTTGGTAATGAGAAAATTAAAACATCAATATTTTCAAGTGATAACCTTTTTGAGGCACCTTTAGATCAGGTAAAATGTAAAAATAAATACAAGTCCATAAGTGAAAGCCTATTTCAAGCACCTTTAGACAAGGAAGTTTTCTCATCTCCTAAGGAAGCATAGATTCCTCCTGGGCGAAGCATTATCATTGGTTCTAATATCAATTTAGAAGAGCATTGAATCTTTATATAGTTGGTTCAAGATTTCCTAAAATAATTTTCCAATTGGCCACTACTAGAAATCATAGATTAAGATTCTTCTTACATGGGTGAGCCTTTTAACTCTCAAATTAATGAAAAAAATCAATTCCATTCACCTCCAATTATTTTATAGGATGGATCTACACTCCTTGTATAGGATACCACATAAGTAAATATTGGTACCTATGATGACCCAAAGATAGTTTGCATAGGTGCATCCCTCACTACAGAGGAGTGAGATTTCATCATTAATATATTGAAGGACTTCATCAATATATTTTCATGGTCTTATTTTGATATCATAGGTCTAGACCCCACTTTGGTGGTGCATCAACTTGTGGTGCATCTAGATGCCAAGCCAATCAAAAAAAATTATATAAAGTGCATCCATGCATCAGTATACTTGTCAATAAGGAGATATAAAATTTATTGGGAGTTGTATTAATTAGACCACTATATTATTCTTAATACATATCAAACATTTTACTAATCATTAATAAATTGCAAGGCATACACTTATGTACTAATTTTAGAGACATCAACAAAGCATCCCTAAAAGATGACTTCCCTATACCAAACTTTAACATGATTATAGACTCAATATCAAGATATGAGATATTATCCCTCATGAATGGGATATAATGAAATAAATATTTCACTTGAATACCAACATAAAATATTGCTCACCACTCTATGGAGGATATTTTGCTATCAAGGCATGCTCTTTGGCTTGAAAAACTCTAGTGTAACTTATCATCTTGCCATGACTATAATCTTCCAGAACATGATGCATGACATTTTTGAGGACTACATTAATTATATGTTATCCAAATCTAAAACACAAGAAAGACATCATGATGTTCTATAGTGAATATTTGAGAGACTTCATGAATACAAAGTGTGTCTAAACCCACCAGAGTGCATCTTCAGTGTCACTTTAGGTAAACTACTAGGGTTCATTATCTCATGCAGGGACATTGATGTTAATGCTTATAAATTCAAACCTATTATGCATATGCCTCCACCATTAAATATAAAATAACTTCATAGCCTACATGGAAAGATTATATCTATTCAATAGTTCATTTCTCAAGTGGATGACAGTTCCATCATTTTACTCACTTTTTAAAGAAAGGTGTTACATTTTAGTGGGATATAATTTGTTGTCAAGACTTAAAAGATTTGAATACCTACTTGGATAATTTACCAATTTTGATGCCACCTACACTAGGATAACCTTTGCTTCTTTACTTATCAACAACAAAACATCTACTGGGGGCACTCTTAGCCCAACATGATAGTCAAGGTAAAGAACATGTCGTATAATATTTGAGTTAAACACTTGTTACTTATGAGAACAAATTATCATGAATTGAGAAAGATTATTTAACTATGGTGTTTGATTTCCAAAATCTATATCAATACTTGTTTAACAACAAGACTATTGTTATTATCAAGGTTTATCTGCTCATAAACCTATTATCCAAAGCAACTATAATAGGTCACATGGATAAATGGGTAATGACATTAAGTGATTTTGAGATCAATTTCAAAATCAAAAGGCCATCAAGGGACAAGTTCTCATAGACCAAATTTCTAAAGATCATTTATTGGATATGGAACCACTCAAATTTTAACTCTTAAATGAGTCCATTTTGACTTTAAAGGTAGTTTCTATTGAATCCAAATAGTGGATGTTGTATTTTTATGTTTCACACACATTTTTGAATCTAGGGTTAGTATATTTTTCATTAAAACACAATGGGATCTCATTCCCAAGGCATTCCATATTGGTTTCCATTGTACCAACAACATGGTTAAGTATGATGCTCTCATTTTAAGACTCTATCTCACTGTATAATAGAACACTCAATAATTAATGGTATATGGGGATTTAAAATTATTAATTAAGTAGGCCATATACCACTAACAAATAAAGGAAGATAAGATTTTACCTTAAAATAATATGGTAGACAAGTTCAAGTCATATTTTTAATCTCTAAATTTTGAGCAGATACCAAGGGCTAATAACCAATTATCCAACATAATGGGAATTATTGGATCAATGCTAATAGTGGTCGATAGTGTTAAAGAGTGTCAATTTCTTATCAAGGGCCTCCTTCAGTCATATCACAAATAAATACATCCCAAAATGGTATGTGATATTACTAGTCCTGATGTCCCTTGGTACCAATACCTTTATAACTACTTTCATGACTACATTCTTCCTTTAGACCTCTTATGAAACCAAAATAAATCATTCATCATTAATACCACTTGATATACATTACATGTAAATATTCTATATCATAGGGTTTATGATGGAATGTTACTTTATTATTTATCTTTGAGATAATCCAATTAATGTTGATGGATGTGTACAAAGGAACTTGTGTGTCCCACACCAATGGTTTAGTGCTCGCCAAGAAAATCCTTTGATCTGGGTATTACTAGCCCATGATGGAAAGAGATGCTTGAAAAAATGTGAAAATGTGTGATGTTTTTGAATGACACAATGATTTAATACATGTTCCTTCCTTGCCACTCCAACCAATCACAACATCATGGCCATTTTCTACTTGGGGATTTGATCTCATACGAAAATTGAACCCTACTTTCTTAGATGGCCAAAAGCACATCCTAATTTCCACATGTTATTTTACTAAGTGGATCGAAGCCATTCCCCTCATATATATAACCAACAAGTATATTTCTAAGTTTATTAATTACCATCTCATCTGATGCTATGGCATTCCCTCCACCATTTTCACTGATAGCAATGGCCCATTCAAAATAAAAATTTCAAGGCCCTCCATTCTAAATTCCAAATAAAATGTAAAAATTTCACAACCTTTTACCCTCAAGGTAATGGCCAAGTTGAGGAAGCCAAAAAGACCATTGTCAAAATCTTGAAAAAAATTGTCAATGATGGTCATGATTGGCATCTATAATCATTCCCAGCCTTATGGGATTATTTTACTAGTATCCACACACTTATATGTGTTACTCTTTATTCCTTAGTTTTTGGATATGAGGCCATTATTCCTTTCAAGATTGAGTTTCCCTCTCTACACATTTCTCTACAAAATATCATTAATGATGAGTATAGAGTGGCTAGATTATAAGAGACAAATCTCTTGGATGAGAAATGAAAATTTTCATTAGATAATTTGAGAGCATACCAAAATCAGCTTCAATATAGTTATAATAAGTGTATTCTCCCTCGATAATTTGAAACTGGTGATTTTTACTAAAAGAGAATTAAAAGAACACCAATGCCAAGTATAAGAAGAAGGGTAAGTTTGAAGCTAATTGGCTTGGGCCCTTTTTTATGATTACAAAAAATGGTATTGGAACATATAGACTAGATACACTAGATAGGAAAGAGGTCAAGGAACCCATGAACATAATGCATCTAAAAGATTTTATGCTTAATTAAAAATAAACCATTGTTTATAGGAGCCCTCACTTGGGGGCACTATTTTCACCTTCATTATTTTACCATATCATTCCCTAGACCATTATTATTTCTTTTACAATATTATTCCCTAGACTATTTATATTAATTACTTATGTCATTCCTATTACTGGTCATGATCCTAATTACGAGTATGTGTTACAAGTAGATTCAATGACTATTGTTCCAAATGCACTTCAAACATGATTGACATTAGTAGCTTCTTTGTAGACAAGTGATTTAGGGTATGTCAATAAGGGTGTTACTTGCTTTATAGTTACTTTTAATTCCTCTAATTTCATCTCCTCATTTATTTCCCCTTTGTATGGCATTCTTATTCCTATCTTGTTATCACATGATTATCTCATACACCTTGGATTATGTTGTTGGTTTGTGATGGAATTACCATTGTAGATGGTTTGGCTATTGTTTGATCCTCTACCTAAGGATATGTTTCCTTTGTTAGATAGTTTGTTTTACATTTGAACATATTACCTTGATTTTATTATTCTAAAAAACTAAAAAAATATTGAAAAGACCTAGAAAAACCCCAAAAATAAAAAAATCATAAAAATTGATTTAGAATTTCCACGCAAGATATAAATCCCTAAATTTTTTCTAAGATGGAATCTTATATCTAGCCTACTTAATTTTTGATCTAAATTACCATTACCATTCCATTATCATCCCATTTTTAAGAGAACTACATTGGCCTTAGGTCCACATAGACTATATAGGTAACACTTGGAAGCATGGGGCATATCAGATCAACTCAGCTAATCTAATTCTTTGGAACACTCTCATGATTTTGTGAGACATGCTTGTAGGCATAGTGCATTTAGAATAAATGCACTAATGAACACTCATATTATTTAATGCTCTCTTCATTTTAAGAGTACTCATTACCTTATTAGTGGGCATTGTCCATTGGTGCACTCCACTTTTCATTTTCATTGCTTAAATTCTCTCACCATTTTATGAGTATAGCCTTTCCTATTTATTCTATATTATCATGCTTAATTTTCATCACTTTTATTTTATTCCATATCCCCAGGAGAACTAAATTTGGCCTAAAGTCCATAGGACTATGTAGGTAACATCCAATTTAATTTGGGCATAAGGATTTAGGTTGGCTACCCATTTTTTCTTCTTTTATTTCCCCTATTACTATAACCAATTCATTGTCCCCTTTGCTTAGGGAAACAATATCCAAACCAAACACATCATTATTACACACACAATTTTGATTGATTGCATTGAGTTCTTCATCTTACTTACATTGTGTTCTATTTATTTCAATTTTGGGTTTATTGTTTGTTTGTTTTCAGTGTTGTGTGTTTAATTACAAGTAGTTTATGCTTAATTCTTGCCTCAACTTGGAATTGAATTGTTTACTTTTGTATTTATATTATTTTTGTTTTTTTAAATCTAGTACATCTTGTTAACACTTGAGTCTTGATTATTCATATATTGTTTTTAAGTGGTTTACAAATTGTACTTATGTTGTTTGTTTATTTATAATGTTTGTTTATTTTATTGATTGTTTGTGTTTAATACATTTTGTATTATGCTTGTGTCTTGATATTTTATATCTAGATTCTAAGTTGTTTTCACTTTGTATATAACTATTTTATTTAATGTTTATGTTTAAGTATAATTTTTTAAAAACTTGAGTCTTGCCTCTACTTGGGCTTGAGTTGTCTACTTTTGTATTTAAACTATTTATGTTATTTGTTTATATTGTTTAAGTGTATGTTTTTTCATTTGTTTATGTAATTTGTCTCTTTGTATTGTTTGTTTGTTTTCTTGATTCTTTATGTTTGATACATTTTGTATTACACTTAAGTCTTCTTATTTCATATCTTGTATTTAAGTTGTTTACATATTGTATTTTTAACTCTTTTCTTTTTCTTTTATGTTTTGTGTTTAGATGTGTTTTTGTTTTCAACTTAGGTGTTGACATTATCATTATCTTCAGTTATAAATATTCGTATTTAAACTGGTTTGTGTGAAATTGATATCTAAATGTTATTATAAGTTATTCATACTCATGATACATAATTTCATTTGTAAAATTAAAAAACCAGGTGATCAATATTGTACATAACAATGTCAAGCCACAATAAATTTTTACAAACACCATCCAAGATGTGATCACAATGTTATCACATGACCACAACATGTCTATACCTATGTTACCTAAGGATTGCATCTACTAAAGTAGGCATATACCATCTATTCATACTACATGTACATCTATGAGATAAGCATAAGTGTAACATGAACTAACAATACAAAAGACAACAAAATCATGGCAAATAAATACACATCAATATCCACGTTTTGATCAACATCTAACATCATATTAGTAAAAAAGTAAAGAGTATCACAAAATAATATTAAGATTCTATAAAAAATGATCTATGAGCCAAATGAATGTCATATATATATTCTCACCACCACTGTAGCCGCCACCATCACCAACACCTAATAAACAAGTTTATACATTAAGAGAATATGTATATCTCATATACAATAATAAATTTTTTGAGATACAAAGATACAAAATAAGCTCTAACTCACCCCATTTCTAGGGGGAATCTGATCAAAGCCTTATCATTTACCAGGTGTTGGTGATGGTGGTGGCTACAGTGGTGGTGAGCCCATCACTACCCACTCTAGAGTTGGTTGTGAAATTGAACACTCTAAAATAGTAGTGTGTTGAGACTTATAAGTCTGGTTAATTCATTGGATCTGAGAATACTCTATGTAAGTAGGTGCCCTCTCATCTACTGGGGCTATTACCTCATAAATATGTGATATAAGCAATGTCATCCTTCATACATAATACATTGTCCTTAATGAGTAAGGCATAATCCTTAACACAATCATGTTGGCTAATGCTCTAGACATATCCCCATTTGATGCAAGTTTTCAAGCCTCATCCAACTCCCAATGGAGCTTACAAACCTAATCAATGGCCTTATCTCAATATTAATGAGCCCTATCTTGCTCTCTTATAACTATCACAATATCTACATCTTTCATTGTCAATTGTGCATGGACCCCAATCAATTGGGTCTATACACCTATTAGTTGAGCCATATGTCCTCTTAAAGTGGAAATCTTTGAATCTAGGCTATGATAATACCCTATAGCTTAGTGGTCTCACCCTAGGTCATGGATAGCTCATCCCATAACCCTCCCACATCCTAATCTAATTTGGTAATATCCATTAAACATGTTATGATCTCACATTACAATTTTTCAATGAGTGCCTAATCATCAATTGATCTCCTTGATCTAAAGGGACTAACATCTCATATGCATTCATAATGTGTCAATCTTTATGCCTAAGCTAGAGGGCCCAACTTATATTTTACCTATAATAATCCCTATATCAGATGCACGAACCTCTCTTATCCCTAATCCCCACCTACACCTTGACCATACCTATATTTATCTGACTACCCTTTCATCTCTTTCCATCCCCATATCCATCACCAACCTATAAAAATGTTAGTTATAATTGATGTTGCACTATATGCTACATAGGCATCTAAAGGACTTGTTGGGTTGGCTATTATATTGAAACCTAAATGATATGTATGGGAATCATATGTGGTATCACTATTTAAGCAAGAACTTATTATTATGCCTGTACTTATACCTTACCCCCATCACTCCTTTGTTTGATTCTCTTATATTACCCTAGCTACTAGGTTTAAGGTCTAGTCAATTTTATAGGTCAAAAGCCTACCCACCATACTGCATAGGCATCTATCACATTGATGTCCATATCCCCACTTGTATATTCCCACACTATAGGTTGTACTATGTCAAAATTTATAATGTTTTGGGATCTCAGCATTGGAAGCCCCCAATCTCAAATCTCCTATGTAACATGTGCAAAAATATGGGGGGCATCCATCACATCCTACTAGAATTAAAGCTATCACTACTTGTGAAATGGCATATATCTCTCCATGATTAATTTGTAGTAACCCATGGTGTAGCAAGGTGCTAGCATATACTAAAAAAATTTATCCTCTATCCACTTAAACTACATCACTAGATATAAGCTCTAAATAAAGTCTCCATCCACCATCTTGTTGATAACATACCTATAAAGGTATAAATCCCCTTGATGACCTTTTACTCCTACCCCTATCTAAACCCAACCATATGCCACTAAATCCTCAAATAAATATTGAAATAACTATCCAATAGGTCACTCTATAGTGATATGTTACCAAGCCCAGACCTCGAGTAGAGTGTTATGTCCAATGTTGTTTTTTCTAATATATGATCATATGCATATCTTTGTATAGTTATGCCAATATAATGGGGCATCATAAAAAAAGTATTATAACATGTCCCAAACCATGCTTATCAATCCAATCTAAAATAATCAACTGCTCTTATTAGGTAATAAGAGGCTACTAACAAGGGCCATCAAGATTAGTCCCTCCTAGGATGCTAAGACCTTTGGTGGAGGTGATGTCACTCTTGGAACAATCATTAGATGCCAATATAGGTCCTCTAACACTTTAATATCAATAGACCCCTTAGAAATAACTAGGTTTATCACTCCAATCAAATCCTCCAATACTACAATGTGGCCCTATGACATCTAATAGATGTATTGACACCAAATAAACACTCATAAAATCTAGTGTACATCTTCAAGGGTCACAATATCCTCTCCATTAGGTACATATTAACCATATGTATCTAAATTTTAGTTCTCTATGAGCACTAACAGGGATGCATTATCCACTCTAATCACTAGTATACAAGTTATGTTTCATAAATCTACTACCTCTAAAAACCCCAAAATCATGTATGTCATAATACTAAGTCGATGTAGCACCTATAACCATTGCTCATGCACCGTGAAAACTCTTATATGCTCATGCATATCAAAATCCAAATAGAATCAAGTTAGTCACTTATTTATTTTTCTTTCAATTGATCAATCTACCATTTTATTCTAGTTTTGGACTTTAAAAATTATTCTTCTATCCTAGTTTCCACTTTCTTCTAGACGATTGGTCATTTTTTGGTGGCCTCACCATTTTTCTTGGTGACTTCACCATTTTACATAACATATTCATTATTATATAGGTCAACTTTGCCATTTTCCTTCTTAGGTCGGCTATTTCATTATTACATGGGTTAATCCTACCATTTGGCAAGATGACCTCATTATTTCTAGTGACTTCACCATTTTTCATGCCATGATTATTTATTAGATGATTTCATCATTCCATTAGAAATACCATTGTTTGACTGGTGATATCTCTATTTTATTCACATTTTCACTATTATATAATTTTAATGATATACGTGATTTCACCATTTTGGTTTTTTTAATTTATTTTAATGATCTCACTAATTTCCTCATAAGATCACCATTTTTGTGGCATTCCCACCATTAGCATTGTCAAATTCACCATTTTTCTCTTTTTGACATTAGAAAATTCACTTTTTCACCTACTTATAGGGCTCAATAAATAGACTTAATGACCAAATAAAAAACAAAAAAGGTACCTACCAATGCCCTACTCCCTAGTGGTTATAGGTAATCTTGAACATGCTCTCCAAAGTGTTAGTGGTAGGTGATATAAGCCATTTTAAAAATATCTCTCATGCATAAATACTAAATATCATAATTATAATATTAAAGAGTCAAAATCAAGATATTTTACCCCTTGAGGATGCATATATAATCAGATTTTTTAATTTTTATCTCTTTGGGCCTATTTGTGATCCTGCTTTCTTCCCAAAAGGCTCATGTTTGCCTCGTTTACCTTTTTTAAAGTTGTTTTATTCTAAATACAACATGTTTTATCCTTTTCTACTAAAACATGTGTTTAATTCCTCTGCCCATAGATTTGTCTATCAAAAATAATTTTTCCCATTCTCCCATCAAAACAGTCTCATGCATATCCCAAGTGATGTTTGGGGCATTTTCATTATTCTTGGTACATTTCTTGAATCAATTGGACATGTTATGTTATTTTTATTTTAGTTTATGTTTTCTTATTTCATTAAAATTGATTTGTTTCACTTTTTTATTGTTTTCTTGACTCATTCCATAGTGTTGATAGGATCATCATCATGGTGCACTCTATTACACCATTGTACTTTAATCTATCTGTTTGATTTCACTAGTATTCCCATCATATTTTTTTATTACAGGTGCAATGTTGTCATTTGTCTAATGGATTGGGGGTTAGTCCAAATAAATGATATAGGTTGGTCATCATGGTCTTTTATATCATGGTACATACTATATTTGTGCTATATCAAAAATTTAGATGTAGGAAATCTAAATCTATAATGATACAATAAGAGATCTCTTTGTCTATTATCTCCCACCCAAATCATCATGTGCCTAATCTATATTTCTCCAAATAAAAATCCATCCTATTGGGGTAAACCTTTTAGACCAATCAAGTGATTAAATATACCCTTTGGGGTAACTTTCTGACTCATGTGATTAAATCTACCCTACCAAGGCACCTTGTTATTTATCAAACATGATTTCCCTTTTTGGGACCAATATATTTCTATTTCTTCCACCCTTTTTAGGTCTAATTTATTTATATTTCTTATATCTCTTTTTGAGATCCCATGCTAGTCTTTCATCCCTATCTTCCCTCTTGAGGGGGCATAATGGGTCAATGGGTATTTCTTCAGCCAAAATTTTCAAATTCTTCTTAATAATTTTTCATTCTTTGAAAATATGTTATTGTGCTTAATATCTCAAAACACCTTCTTAAACAATGGTAAAATATATACATCTAATTTTCATCACTATCATTTCAAAATTATAATTCTAAATGACTTATTGTAATAATGCACAAATTGGATAAAAACCACCAAAATGCTTTAATTCATTTATACACATTATGTGGAATTCTTGATTCACATAAATATGTTACTAATTGGGGAATTCTCTTATATGAAATCTTTACCTTATTCTAATAATGGTAAATTTTAGTGGTAAATATTCATTAATTCATGAATGTTCCAATTTTTAAAATTTTTTTTGGTCGCTACATAGGTCTTGATTGCCTAAAATTGAGGAATGTAAATTATTTTGGGGTTTAGATCACCAATCATTTACAATAATTTATTAGTTTACCCTTAAATTTACCACATATATAATACATAGGATACCATGGGTAACCATCAAACTATACTTTTAGTAACTACCCCATGATATCAAACAAGTACCTAATAGGAAACAAGCCAAAATGGAATAACAAAAACTGCACCACAACTAAAGGACTACATCCAAATAATAACATCAAGTTGTGAATAGAAGAACTGAATAGTAGCATTGAATGATATCATTGAATCTACAAATGGTAGAATTGAATGGTAGAACCAAATGACAACATTGAAAGATAGAATTGGATGGTAGAACCAAATAGTAGAATGGTGCTATGAATGGAAGAACTAAATTGTATCATCCACACTATAACTAAATGGTAAAATCAAATGGTAGCATCTATGTTGCAACTGAATGATAAAACTAAATTACTGTACCCTTGATCATCATGGCATCTAGTGGAAATGGTAAAAGGATAGCTCAATTATCAATAAAATTAAGCATATTTCATTATTTTAAAGAGCCAATAAAAAAATCCCACATAATCATAATGTACTCAAAATATAGATACTTATTAATTTGTCTTGAATTTGATTTTAATTGTTCAATAATACCAAAATAATTTTACATGCATAAATCTCCATTGATCATGATGGTATCTCACAAGAAATAATTAATTAGAATAACACATCACCCCCTAAAGATTATATTGATGATGACATGTCACCTCTCGAAGACACTCCTCTAGTTTTTTGTGATAATGATCATGATACTCAATTGGTAGACGATATTGTTGGTTCTCATCAAAAACAAAGTTCATCTAATACTAAGAAATATTTGTGAAGGAAGATAAGTATATGTATAATTATAAGTTCCTTTAAGTGGACTAGGTAATTAAATTTCACTTTATTGAACTTTTACATCTTGAAAATGTTGATGATATTTCAATAGAATGAGGATGTACAATATGTAGCTGTAAACTAGGAAAGGAACATACAATGAAACTTAAGCTGGAAATAATTGATAAACATTATGGAAAAATATATGTGACATTGAAGGACCTAGATGGACAGATAACAAGATCACATAGGTTAAAAAATTCAAAATAATGCATGTATTCAATTTATGCATGCAAGTATTAAAATGATAAGAAACGTCAAAAACAACTTGTTGAGAAAGGGGGAACAATTGAAATTTATTTTGAAAAAGTTTTACAGTCCCATCTAAAGGCCAAATATATATAGATATATAGTTCTCTAGTGTATACCACATTTTAAAAAAGGGAATACCTATTTTTTATTTTTTAGATTATAATATTTTTTTAACATAATGGATTTATTGATATTCCACAATCACATTAGTCATATAGAAGTGCTTAAGAAATGGAAAAATGTATAGCAATGGTTGATAAGGAGGATTTGAAACAAAAATTTCAAAATTCATTGTTCATCTCATTATCATTGATAAGGTCACAACAATTGACAACACATCTTGGGTTTACATGCATGTTTATATTTTTGAGAACTATTCAAAGCAACCTCATCTACTATCAATTCATAAAATGGTATAAAATTATAATGATTAAAATATTCATTAATTTGTTGTATCTAATTTGAAAAATATAGTTAGGATGGATGATAATGTAATATCTACAAATCTGGTGTGTGTTGGGGTTGATGGTGCATTACTTATGTAGGGGCATAGAAATGGTTTATATGTTTGACTATAAATAATAGTTTCCCCATAAATTATTATAATTCATTGCATGGATCATAGGATGAATCTTTCATACAAAATAGTTAGCAAATTTTCTAATATCACAAAAGTAGAAGAGCCCATTCATAACTTACATGTTTATATGTCAAGCAGTCCAAAAAGATTTTCAAAGTTACAAAAATTTGAAATAGGAGTGATTGATGGTAAAAAAAATTTGAAATATGATGATAAAATATGGATTTATGTATGAATTTTCATGCCAAATTTTTGAAGAATATCCATCATTATTAGGTTGTATTTATAAATATCATAGAGAAGTTGACAAGGCAAAATATTTTTTATATCATTTAACAGATTTGGAAACATTGATAACATTATGTGGAATTATCTCAATGTTGAAGTAAATTAATTTCAACATGTTTAGGAGATATCCATTTATATTATTGACTTCATACAGTTGAGAAAATGAGCATGTCAATCTCTAGATATACTATACATTTCCAATGAAAAATTTTAGGGACTTATTTTTAGTAGTTGACAATGTTTGATAGATTTTA
Organism: Torreya grandis; assembly: GCA_037957365.1. Classification (NCBI taxonomy): domain Eukaryota; kingdom Viridiplantae; phylum Streptophyta; class Pinopsida; order Cupressales; family Taxaceae; genus Torreya; species Torreya grandis. The sequence goes on along the minus strand of JARHVA010006495.1, from coordinate 534,094 downwards.
ATAATCATGAAAGCTATTTAAAATTAAATATAAATTATCATATTTATATCATTATTAATGGCAAGGAGATACCAATGCAAACTTCTTATAGAAGACTTGATCTTATGGGAACTGAATCTAAAGAACTGCCTATAACATGTATTTCATATGATACTATTATATCTGAAACATGGATGAAATTGAGTATAATTTCACAAAAATTATCTATAGATATCAGACATTATTTTCAAAGGGATGATTTTTTAGAGGCCATGGTAGTTGTGAATCCCATATTTTGGAATAGTAATAATAGTCAAAAGTTGTTTAACAATGTATTTCAAAATAACATGGGTTCTCTTGTTAAGCATTTTAGTAAATCTGTAGAGGTCAATGGAGTTGAAATAAAAGGTATTTTGGGAAAGTATTTACTAACATCTTGATCAAATCATTTTGTAATTACAATGTTTGAATAATATCACCTTTTAAGCTAACCAATGAAAAATGGGGCAAATACATGATTATGGAAAAACATTTATCCTAGTAGCATCTTGCAAGAAAGTATTAGTGAATATTTTCAATTATATGAGATTTGTCAAACAATGATTTTTGGATCAGTGAAAGATAAAAGAGTATTTATTAAATTATCTTTCATTAAGTCAAAACTTCAAAATAGATTGGGTAAAAATTTAGAAACTTATTTGAGATTATATGTTTCACATTGTGCTGTGGACATGTTTCCTTATGAAAGAGCTCTAGCAACATGGATTTATCTAACTGAAAGAAGAGGCATTAGTAATATAATGACAAATAGAGAGGATGCAAATAATGAAATTGAATATGCCATGAACACAATAGATGTAAATGTCACTTGTAGTGAGTAGGTTTGTGTAGGATTATTACAACTACTTGAGTTTTAGATGTATATTTATTGCAATTATAATATTCTAAATTCCAATTTCATATCATTTTTTATATTGTAAAACATTTCAAATATTGAATTCATTACAATTGTTGATAGAATTTTCATTTAAAATATTTATTCCATTCATCATGCAACTTTCCCTTTTATTTAATTGGTTCTTCAAATTTTAAAATGAGTCATAATATTTTTTTTTTAATTTTTTTAAGATTGTATTGTTAAATACATATTTTTGTTACTTTTGAAATAACTAAATATTGATATTGTAGCACCATATTAATAGTTTTAACCTTATATTTTATCTTAAAAATATGAATTTTGATTCAAATACCAAGGCAATAGAACATGACAAGCATATCAAACAACATGACTAAATTCAAAAGAAAAAAAATAAAATCATGAAGATTCAATTGTAGAAAAAACCATAATAATTGCCTGAACTCTATATCCATAAAAACTACAAATTTTCTATTATCTAAAACAATGATAATAATTGAACAAGATGAAATCACATCAAATTAAAATCCATGCTCAATCCAAATACAAAAAAAAAAAAAATTGCAGTCTACATCACTATGTTTTTTGGACTACATCAACTAAAAAATTGATCTTTGTAAATTCAAACTTAACATTGTCATTTCAATTTTTTTAATTTAAAACATAAAATTATTTTTTTAAATTTAATAATGATTTGACAACATCATAAAATTAAAATTAAAATTCATGCTCACTCCAAATCTGAATAAAAAATAATTGCAATCTACATCACCATATTCATTGAACTACATCAACACAAAATATGCATGTAAGATGATAAATGAATAGTAACTCATTACTCAGTAAAATAAGACTAATTGAAACTTTAAAAACTGATCATTGCAAATCCAAAACTAAAATTGTCATTTAATTTTTTTAAAAAAATAACATTATTTTCAAATATAATAGAGTTTAAAACATAAAAAAATCTCAGTTTTTAACACTCATAAAGACACCTCACTACTTACCCACTTTGTCAATCCCAACATCCACATTTTTACTATCATCATTATAAATCCCTACCTCCTACCATCCTTCAATTTTCCTTCCCTTTCAAGATCTTTAGTAACATTATTAAAATGATAAAGATTTTCTTTTTATTATTTCACAACATCTCTTGCAGAAAATAGACTTGGATTAAAATTTGTTTTCAACTTTAATAAAGCATCAATATTCCATCAATGATGTTTAATTATTTTTTTGAGTGTGTTATTTTATTTGTTTAATAGAAGAAACTTCTCTTTTAATTGAATGGCATAATATAAACTTTTTCATGCATTTTTCAAATACACATTGAGGACCTCGGCTTTCTTTTTTAGATTCTAATATTTTGCCTACAATTCAAACAAAATCTAATAAGATACAAAATAAAATCACTATGACATGAAATTTGATAAAAATGATGATACATTACCAAATATTTTTCCTTCTCAGCACTTTTTATAACAACAAGGTTGATGACTTTTTCCCATTTATTAAAATATCCCTAGGCTTCTACATTCAAATTCTCCAACTTGTTTAGCATAATACTCAAAACATTATCATTATACTATTATAAATAAAAATAAACCCAAATTTAGCTTGACCTAACAAAGCATCATTCTTTATGGGTTCATGTTAAACTAATGAAAAATAAATCTCTTTGGGAGTGGTTGTGATAGTAGGCATTTATTTCTTTAATCGATTCCTTTGTTAAAAACACCCAAACTAATAGATTTTTCAACTCATATATAAATCCCTCCTTAAGACTTGAAATAATACTTTTTTACCATAAATTTTTTAATGGAAAAGTTTTCATGCCATCATCATATAAGTCAACATTAGCTGGTGGGGTGGAGGTGAAAAGGTATAAGGTTCCTCTTGAGTAGTTACATTTAGACCCTAAATAAAATCATGGGGATTGAAATCATCACCACCAACTTCTCCACTTTCAATCCCAAGATATTATTTGACAAGATCAATTTGTTGAAAACAAATTAATTCATGCATACTAGAGAGACCTTTGATAGAGAAAGTTAGAAATTCAAAACCTGACAATTACAGTGTTCCTTTGCTAGGTGTTGGCCCTGTTGTGAATGAAAGATTATTCCCCCTTATGTGAATTATATTTGGGGGTGGTGGCGGTGGCATACTTTTCCTCAAATATTGAGGGTGCCCTAAGAAAATAAATTATATTAAAAAATGTTAAATTTAAAAAATAAAACTCAATATTAATTTGAAATTAACTATTTAGTACTTGTAGTTGGAGACAATATGTCCTCTAATCTATGCATCATATTTCAAGTGATAGGGGTGGTTTGAGCTATAATAGGTAAACTTCCAATCAAAAAAATATATAATTAATGAATCTTTAACTAAAAAACCAAAACATTGAATGTAATATACCTTGCATAGAGGGTCGAGAAGACACTGACAAGTTAAATTTTAGAGTTTGTTGAGGTTGTTCAAGGCCAACCTCAATCGATTCTAAGTCAAGTGTAAAAATCAAGCAAATAAATAAGATAATGCACTTGAAAGTTAAAATATCATTATGCATTTATTATTGAAAGTTGTAAATATAAAACCTACATGTGAAAACAATCTAGAAGAAACTTTTAGATGTTTTAAAATACAAAAGGAATATAAGGATGATTCTATAGACTCAAAATATCTAGATCCTTTAACTACATGATGTCTTTTTGAAGTAGCTTATTTTCATGTCATAAAGGCACAAAGTCTTACCTATAACAAACAAACAAATATTAAGCCTTAGTTTTGTAATAATTTATAAATTAAACCATTCATATGATTTATTTGACTGATAAACTAACCTATTGATCATCAACAGACAAAGCATGTGTGCTCATTTGTGGATGTAACACAATTAGAATCATAAATTTTTGAAGGACATATAATTCCTCATAATACAAAGCAAGAATAAAATTTGAATAGGATATTGTGAAACTGGGATTGGTATAAGCATAAATTAATTCTAACCTAATCCTAGAATAAATAAAAATACACCAATGATATCTCAAAATAGAAAGAGTAAGAATAATGTACACATCCCAAAATGGAATGTCTGCTAGTCTTCCCTTTAATACTATTCTTTTAAGGAAAAATCAAACCACTGTTTTAAAAAAAGGGTCAAAAATGTCATCCATATGGAGGCCCCTCTTATGACTATCTAAAATGAAAGTGAAAAAATATAAATAAGTCAAAAGAATGAAAAATAATAAAATTTAACTTTTTAATATGAAAAATAAATTTACATATCGGTTCGACCAATTTGTAAGTTGAAAGCTAACTCCAATTATTTCTTGTCATCTTCTATCAACATTGATTTTGGAGTTATAGGGTTAGCATTATGGAATAAATTCCCTATCAGATTATGAATGTCTTCTATTGAGGTACCAAAGGAGATCAATCTAGAGTCAATTTTCACTGTGAACCTCATCTCACTAGTATCATAGCAAGACATTAGCAATTTCATCAACCCATGGTTTATTCCATACTGGGGCATGTAGATCAGGATGGTAAAGTTTTATTTCAAAATCTAATTATTGGACATGTCTAGTTGTTGTACTAGCTTCAAAATCTCTAAGCATAACAAATTATTGAAAATGTATTTTCCCTTCCATAACATTGGACTATTAAGTAGGTGGATCTTGGATGTGGTTGGCTACATGAGTAGGTGAATCACTTTGGGTGGGGTAAAGAGGGGATAGGAAAACTATTATATAAAAATGGTTAAAATAAGGCTAGAGGGTTGGTATTTATAATCTAATGGTTGAAACTAGGCTACCGACTAGCATACCAGTTACACGAGTTATTCAAAAACATTAAAAAAATAACACATATCCAAACAAGCTTGATGTCTACTAGACACACCAAATGATAGCTCCAAGATGGTAGCCTCACCTCAAAACACTAGCTAAGTGTGTTATTTAGTAGCACCATCCAGCAGAATTATTTAGTAGTGTTGTTCAATAGCACAATTTAGCAACACCATTGGGTAGAACCATTTGGAAACACTGTTTGATAACACTATTTAGCCCCATCATTTAGTAATATTATTCAGTATCACCATTTAAAAACATAGTTTGGTATCACTATTTGACAACATAGTTTGGCATCACCGTTTGACAAAACCATTTAGTAGTACCATTTGGAAAAACTATTTAACAATACTATTTGGAAAAATTATTTGGTTTAGTCTTTCAATAACACTATTTAACAATTCCATTTGGCATCCTTATTTCAATTTAACCAAAGAGAAGTACAAAAAATGAAAAAAATGAATATTTTATGTCCTTGTGCTCCTCTTGAATCTTGATGGATTTTCCATCATGCATATAGGATTTGTCATGCATGTAAAACAATTTTTCATAAATCTACAAAATAATTTCAAGAGGTTTTCATGTAGGTCCTCTTAAAATTAACCCTACTTCTAATTCATCTCCAATAAAATTTTGACATAGTAAATTGATTCTCTTGATCAATAATGCATGGTAATTAATCAAATTCTAAGAATTGTAAAAAGTCTAATAAGATTCACTTAACTAATTAAATATAATAAAATTCTAAAGTTAAATATCCATATCAAATTGGATAATATCTAATTTTGGAAATGAAAATTTAATAAAAGGTGACATGATCATGACCCAAGCATTCACAAAGTTAAAATCTAGGCCATGCTTAATTAATGCAACAAATATATGATTTGTGCAAGTCATGCCTATTAATTTCTCCATTATTCCAAATATAAATTTCAACAATAATTATAATTGGTCTCTAAAGTTGAATTGATTTTAGACCACACATCTTGGTCTTGATATGGATGGTCCATATCATTTTAGTCAAATTATAAATACATAGGCCATGACCATTTTTTATTAAGATTTTATGTGCAAAGAATTAATGCCAATAAATTGTTAAGAAGCTTCATTATACTTCATCCAAAGTGAACAAGGCCATATTGGACAAGGGGAGATGCCATTGGATTAAACACACATATTGATAAAGAATCCTATATCCAGAAACTAAGCATAAGCATTTTCTAAATGATTTCTATGTGGAGTCTTTAAATAAGGTCAATGTATTGTTCATCTTCATGTATTGATTTATTTGCTTTAGTGATTATATCTCACCCTAGGGAGAAATCTTGAAGTGTTATGTTTCATTATTTTTTTTGTATTTGAGTACTAACATAAAAACTATCCCCTCTTATGATCTTGTTCTACATGAGAATTTCATTTGGGTTTAGGGTTTAGGGTTGTAACAATTGACTAATAGGGTCTTAGTATTATGTATAGGATATATCTATCATAACTTTTGAATGAAGACCAAGATGTTATCTCTAAACCAATATCTTATATCATAACAATTATAACACTTTATTCTAGAATAAATAATTAATAGAGAATGTGTTGCCTAAATATCATCCTAATGACCAATTCATCCCTCAAAAATACTAGTGTAGTTTTCCATTCATTCATACTTATTATCCTTTGCCTTCATAAAATCATTTAAAGTGACAACATTTCATTGTTCCCTAATTTAAGATGATGAAACATTTTTGTGCAATCCATCACTCATTATCAATCCATTAACATTTAAAAAAATCAAATGAACTTCCAATCTAGCCCTTTAAATATGGACACAATAATGCATCATCCCATCCCTCTTTTTTATTTTTAAACTCATTATAAACACTCAAATTAAATAAATCACTAACCCAAAATACCCAATAAGGTTATTTTATAGAATAATTATGCATTGCACTTACATGAACTTACCTGAAAAAAATCAACCTAAAATATCATGAAGTGAAGAATGAATAATCATCCTTTCTCCCTTTTTCCTTATAGATTTATAATATAATTTCTTAGTTTCCCAACGTCAATCACACAAAAATACATATTTTAAATTATTTTCATTTTCATCATTATTGGCTAAGAACCCTTAAATTTGATATGCCAAAAGGAGAATAAACAATATATCCCATGTCTATAGATGGATTAAAAAGATGGTTATATCAAGCACTATTCACGAAAAACTCAAGAAAAATGCATAATAACATAACAAGCTTAACCAACTCTTTTGACAAGGTTTGGAAAATGAAAATTAAGAGAAAATTAAAGAGATCTTACACAATACCTTCCCAAGAGCATCCCATCACCCAAATGTGTCTCAAAGCATAATTTCCCCCTTGATTTGGTGTTCAAGTCTTCATCAATGATGCAAGGCAAAGCTCTTCCATCATCTTTTTCTCACCGATGAAATTAGGCTCATTATATGAAAATGAATGTTGTGCCTATCTTAAATTTATCCTATTACAAATTAAGCATAATAAATAGCACACAAAAATGAGTCATGGATAGAATTCTACATAATATGTATACACAAATAAAGCTTAAAAATGGTGGTCTTAACCCTCTTATTTATAGATTTTTGAGATTGATCAGAATCAACCATGATCGTGCATCTTGACATCAAGATGGGTATCCATGAATTAATCCAATTTTGTATAATTAATCCATAAAAAACCCTCATAAATATTTGGAAGGAAGGGGCATTAAAAAGGCATGGGAGGCCTTAAACCTAATATTTGTTACATTTATGACTTATGGATGCCACCCCATAAATGATGTCATTTGATGATGCAGATAATAGGAATCAATATCTAACTAAAATATATTCAATAACTCCATGGATTTTCCACTTAAGCTCTTGATTTAGATTAATTTACCTAAGTGAGATTAATCAAAATTTAAGCAATTCTTTGGGAATTGGTTGCACATAATTAAACAAACTAGTCAGAATGTCATATTATTGGGTCATAATTTGACTGGAGAGGAATTATAAGGTTATGTTAGTTGCGTATGGACCAATATCTCATTTAAGATATTTTCAACATAAAATAACACATACACATGTAATGTGCTTCCAAATTAGAAGAAAAGAGTGATCCAAAGCATGAAAATGCATTTTCATCATTTTGACTCAAAATGATTTGAGAAAAGTTGATAACCACATAAAATGCATTGACCCATTTAGGGATACATTAGCCAAAATTGACACTTGTATACAACAAGCTAGAACTATTTAGTATGTTTAAGTGATTTTGGCCCAAATTATGAGTTTTCATGAATTTTGAGTAAAATTGACAATTTCAACATAATGGTGTGAGGTATTAGATGTCTACATATTGCCCTTATTTGATAAGGCATATCAAAACATTTAGTGAAGCAATGTCTTTTCAAAGAAAAGAGTTGTTAATAAGAAGTTGGAATGAAATGACCCATGATTTCCCCTCAAAAGGACATACAAAGATGAAAGAGAAGGATGGACTCTTGAAAAGAGAGGGAAAGTGAAATTACCCTATGGCTCATATTAAATCTAGATAAGATAATGATTGCACGTATTAATTTCATCAATGATCAAAATATAATTAGAATATAATAGGTCCCAGTAATAAGGGTAAGGGGAAGGATATAATCCAAATATATATATAAGTAACACACTTTAAACATACCGAAAGCTAGGGTAAAAACTACGTACTTATGGAATGATCAATCCTAAGACAAGTTTCACCCTAAAATATTACCAAAATGAGGTCAAAAGTCCATATATCTTAGAATTAGAAGAAACCAAAGAATGTTGCTCTAGAGAGAGGAAATAATAATATGCTCTAGTAGATTATATTTGATCGGTTGATAACATATTTTTTTCCCTAGTAGGGTTGATTTTGATCACTGATAATTAATTATGCCCCAGTAGGACTAATTTATATTTGTGATTGGTTTAAATGTTGTGCCCCTATAGGAAAAATTGACAAGCATAGCTCAATGATATAACCTGATGCATAGATTAAATATGAGTGGGTGCACACATAGATGCAATGGTCTAATGACTAAAAAAGACATAAAAAATTAGGCATACAAGAATATACACAAAGTGATGAAATAGATGAAAAGAAGAATAAAGATGGTTGAACTAACATGAGATATGTCAGGTATCCAAGCACTACCTACATAGCCCAAATGGACCTCCAACTAATGTAGTTCACTCAAAAGTGGGAAAAAGTGGAATGAGGAATGAAGCAATAGAAGAAAATTGATCACTATTTGATTAGACTCATAATGTATGCCAAGAGATGCATGTCTTGTATAGAGTCAAGTGTGTGATAAGCCATTAGTACCTAGTTTCATAAATGGAATTGAGAGATGATCATTAAATCTGCATTTATATTGAGACTTGGATCCAAAGCAAATAGTTATTTCTATAGAAATAATAAATTATGCATCATAAATATGAGGAATGTATAATGACATTGCATTTCAATTATGATGAGCTGGTTCAAATGTGAATATTTATAACTAAGGATAATGATAATAACTATGAATACTAGATTTAAAATTATTTAAATTTAAATAAAAACAAGCAAAAAAATAAAAGAAAACATAAATGAACCTAACTTCAAATCAAGATATGAAAAATCAATACTTAAGTAGGAACAAGAATGTAGAAAACTAAAGCAAGAACTTAATAAACAACATGAAGACAAGATATGAATAATCAAGGTCCATGTGTACTATCAAGATGTACTTGAATAAAAATAAAAAATAACAAAACCAAATAGTAAAACAAAATACCATGAAGGAATAAGAAGAAAACAAAGGAAGAGAAAGAAATAAATGAAGAGACAAGAAAACACAATAAAACACCAATAAAAATTAAAAAAACAAACACAAACAAGAGTTAGTCATAATGTTAGTGTAGTTTAAAAAAATTATTTAGGTACATGTGATAGAGGTGTTACTTTCTAAAACAATGTAAAAATAACAAGGACACAAATTTTGCCCCAAGTGATAGTGAAAAACACAGAAGAAAATGGTGGAAAATGAAGAAAAGGAAAGGGATGACCGAGTTGACTCTAGATGTACAAGATAAGTAGACATTACCTACATAGTTCCATGGATGCAAGGTCTAACATGAACTTTAGACCAAATGTATTTATCCCAAAAAGTGGGATAGAATAAAAGTGATGATAAGAAAACAAGATTGACATTATAGAAGAAATAAGGAAAATGGGAATGGTCTTGCAAAACAACAAGCTAATGGGATAATTACTTGTAAAACAATTAGATCATGGGATGATTAGAATGTACAAAAGTGTAAGATAATGTTTTTTTTCTTTTTTTAGATCATTTTATAATGTTTTTATGTTTTTAGGATAAGCAAAAAAATAAATTATTCACAAAAGGTTTAGGGAACTACCTAGTTGAGGAGATGTACGTCCATAAGTAAGAGTTCAAACATTATCTAAATCGGTTACAATGGTCCATGCTCACAAATCAGTAAGAGTGAGGCAAAAGAGGGACTGATCTGACCTCAACATGAGTTGATTATAGCCTACATAGGCCCATTATGACCTTAAGTCACAATGGTTCTACCCACATAAAACATAGTGCAAAACTGACCAAGTCATAACAATTTCTCAAATTCAAGCCTAATGACAAGGCAAATGATAATAGTAATGGCAAAGTGATGTGGTAAAGCATGATAAAAAATGCATTATTATAAATTTACCCATATGTGGTTATAATTAAGAAACAATGTCATAATACTGATTTTCCCAAAGGTGGTTATAATCAGTGGTACCAAATAAAATACTAATTTGCCCATAAGGAGTTATAATCAATGGCACTAGATAAGATATAAATAAAAGTGTACACACCAAAATTATGTTACACATGTGTGTAAATCCCTATGTCGAAACCCCTCTTGAGCCTCTTTTAATAATTAACCTTCCTAACCCATGCTTTTACCCCTCACACATTTAATTAATTTAAAATATTTAATTAAGTTAATTAAAAACTACTTGTGCCACCTTACTTGGCCACCTCATCCTAAGACTAATTCTTACTCTCTAAGTCACCTCAAGACTTAGTCCCCTAATCCTAACTACCCATGACTTGTTCTCACTCCAAACATAAATTTCTAACTAACTACATCCTTCTTAACCTCGCATTTCTATCATTTCCTAACGAATACCACACTTGGCAGGAGCAAGAACAAAAAATAGGCTAAAAATATCCCTTTTACCTATTCTCATGCTACCGATGTCAATCAAGCCACAGTGGACATTAGTGAAATTGATGACATCAAGCCAAATTCTAACCTAGTATTCAGGTTTATAGAAATTAGAAAAACTCAATCATTCACATAAAGGCTTTAGCATTCAACTTTCTCTATCCAAGCTTACTGTTACTCTGCACAAATTAGTCTAGATTAGGAATTGATATACTACATAAAGCTTGGATTCATCTGAACCAACAGTACACACTTATCTTTTTGTTCACCTATTACTTCAACATGCCTCACCAGAGCCATCTATTTGGCACTCATGGTTCATCTATTTCACCAGCTAAGTATATCTTTGTGTTTTGTAATTCCTTTAAATAGTCTTTTTATAATTACTTTACATTATACTATTTATCATTTTACAAACATCTTGATTCTCCCTATGGAGGAGTTATAAAACTCCACCTATTTCTCTCTATTTCAAACATACCAACCCTCTATCTAGACCCACCTGAGTCTTACCCACTCCCTTACGACTCTTCCCAACCTCATAAACCTGACTAACATCCACCTCCTAGCTCAAAAAAGTCTCTTTCAACCTTCTGAGAACATATTACCCCTACCAACATTGATCATCTAATTACCAACATCGGTAGCCTAACTGACGTTAATGATTGTGTATTTCCACTAACCTCACTGAACCTACTAAAACAACCTTAAAAAACATCAACAACTCACATTACCTTCACTGTGTTGCTCTCTATTGCACTCATATTGCAAGAATGGTATTAACATCTCTCTTTTACCCTCTCTTTCATTTTGTTATTCATTAGCAATTTTGTTTCAAAAAGTGGACTACCATCCCTAAGGAAGTTTAACACTTCCAGGAACAAGCACGTAGCTTGGCAGCCCACTCATATATCTACTAACAAATATTTTGGTGATAGTGCTTTCTTATTCATAGGTAATCCTCCCTAGACAAAGAGGAGTGCTCAACATCATCTGGATATGATGTGCAACCAATCCAAGTTCTCTCTAATGTCTTATCCATACCCTTCATCTCTATTTCTCCTTAAACATCAAATAGATTCAAAATTTCCTGAAACATTTTTGGCACACCCGATGGGACCCTGAAGTTTTCTTTGAATTCATTACTTGTTTTAAGTGTTCATATAAGTGAATTATAGTGAAAATTTCATTATTCGCACTTTTCCCTTCTCTTTTGCCTCAAAACAAAATACTCAACACTTTATTTTCTATTTAAAGGAAATAAACTAAAATTTATTCTTCCTTGCCACTCTTCTCTTTCTTTTGCTAGTAAAAGAAACTTATCATTTTTTTGTAAGTTAAAAATAATCTCTCCTTTATCTATTTATTGCATGCACACTAGGATTTTGAAATTCATTCTCTTCTCCTATGTCATCATTATTTTCATTTGAATCAAAACACTTTAGATTTGGGTTTAAAACTTACTACACTTCATTATTTGCTTATTGCATATTAGCTCACCTAGTTAATTACAAGCATTATGAATGAATCATATTACACCAATGTTACACAAATAGATAACACTCATAAAAACAAACATCTAAACTTACCTAAGACAAGGCCCATCAATATTTCATCACTTAGTGGATCACCTTACCCTACCCGACTATCCTACTTGGATTTCACCACCAAGGGGAGAACCCACTCTATTCTCTGATGGAGTATAAACTCTAGACAAAAGGTATATTTTGACTAAGTGGCCTAGCTTGGCTTTAGGTCCATGAAGTGTAGGGAGAAATCTCCTATAATAAGCCACATACCTGGTCTAACATAGTTTTCCTCTTGATCACCAAAACTAACTTGAAACTATCTCTAGATTGATTTATAGTACCTTCAATAACCAAATTCTCTTTTCACTATCTGATTAAGGCATAATCCAACACGAGACTAAAATTAATCTCTAGGAGTTAATAATTAGTGGTTGTATGTTTTTTTTTACTTTTTTATTACCTTTTGTATCTTGGAGTTGGTAAGGATGTTTTTATATTAATTTACAAAATCAACACCATTTATAATACTCAAGTTGTATAACTTATATCAAGTTTTTTGAGTGTTCATCCTCCTTATACAGACCTCTTGCATCCTCTATTTTACCTATATTTTGCCTCTAGGTTTCTAAAATGTTGGATTTTTCATCTCCTAGGACTCCACAGTGACCGACATCGATTAAACCCACCGATGTCGATAGACTCTAACCTATCGACATCAGTCAAGTGATCGATGTTAGTGACTATGTAATTTTAGTTTCTCAAAATAGCAAGCTAAAACAACCTAATTACTTGCACCCAACCTAGTTTTTCCTCACTCTATCACTAATACAGAGTTTCAAGATTGTTTACACTTCTTGCATGGTATTGACACGAATCCAATCCAAAATTCTTGCTGATTATGCAAGATCACAACCACTTCTACCTTTCCCTCTTGTTATTGATTTTGTCATGGAGCATACTTAGATATAGATCATCCTCCCAAGCCCAACAAAATTCTCATTATGCCTAAAGGAGATTAATATTTTTCTAAATTTCTTGATTGTAATGTGGCAACCCTCTAGCATTACCTTATCATGAGCCAAACCCACAATTCTTTGGGTGACCCACTATATGGTATGTCAACTTCTTTGATGGAGACAACTTTAGTTTTAGTTGTATCCACTATGATCCCCATGGTTACTAAAAACATCACTTTTACAAGTAACCCAACCATAAGCAATTTCTAAAGTTTAGCATCACCAATTACCCAATCCCACCTAAACCCTACCATGACTTCCCTACCTTCACAACCACAAGCAGTTCGGTCAAGTCTAACCCCATTTTAGAATTTGGTGGTACCCATCCCATCTACCCTCACATCTATAATTACATGAGTTATGACTCACCCTTCACCTTGTATAAGCATGCCAACAACCCAACCTACAATAACAACACTCAACTAAAACATTGCCTCTTACCTAGTAGGACAAGCCCCTTTTATTTCTACCCCTTAGCGTATGACTCATTATCCTTATGTTGAGTCAACACAACCATAGTAAGCAATGTCATACACTCCCTCTACCTCTTATCAGGTTGCCTATAACTTAGGGGCTATCTCCCAAACCAATCCTCCTTCAGACCTCATTAAAATGTTGACAGACAAGATGTCTAATCTAGAGACATCCATGTCAAGTTCAAAGAATGTGTTATCTTATGATCAGATATGCAATGAGCCCATCCATCCTTCTATGCGTATTCTCCCTTATCCAAGCCAATGGGAACCCCCTAAATTTAATCATTTTTAGAGTAAAGAGGACCCACAATAGCATTTGTGAGTATTTACACATGTTTATTATTTAGTAGGGCACGTTGATGTGTTACTACTTTGCACCTTCCCTGTGTCTCTTTTAGGTGCTACCCTGGATTGGTATAGCTCTATAACTCAGCACTCCCTTTTCTCATTTACCCAAATCTCACGAATATTCCTAGACCATTTCTATATCAACATTTCTAAAAAGGTTTCTATTATAGACCTTTATTCTATTAGACAATTTGATGATGAGTCTATCATAGATTTTATCGCTCACTGGAGAGGCTTAATAAATAAAATATCCTTCTCTTTACCCCAACTTGAGCTTATTGATCTCTTTTCAAGGGAATGTGCTAAGCACATTTCATCCACACTCTATGTATAAACTTTTTGCACATTTGATGAGGCCTTTATAATGGCATGAAAACTTGATATTTAGGTTATAGATGAAGACAAAGTCAAGTTGCACAATAAGAACACCAATTCCAAATCAGATGACTCCTCTTCTTCTAAAACTTCTCCTTTTAACCAAAAATCTAAAGACTCCACCAATGTGATGGTTGTTAAATCAGCTTCTTCCACAACCATAAACCAACCTAATTCTTGACTTCACAAAATATGACCAAGCAATTCCAACAATGATATGAACAAAGACAATACACTCCCATTAGGGAGTCATATACTTCTGTTTTGGAAAAAATATTTCAACAGGGAGCCATAACCCTTCCTCAAATCAAGCCTCCTATACAGTTTGATCCCTCCCATCCTATTCCTACTTGGTACAAGGAGGATAAGTTTTCTAGCTACCATCAAGTCAAAAGCCACAATTCTAATAACTTTAAAACATTCAAGAACATTGTTCAAGACATGCTTGATAGGGTTGATCTCATCTTGTATAACCCTAATTCACCTACTAATCAAAATATGGATGTATTAAAATAGACTTTTCCTAACCATTCACCCAATCAAAATATTTTTCAGACCATGAATAATAAGTCATGTGATCATAATATCCATACAGTTAATATGGTCTTTCCTTTACCTCCAGTCTAACCTATCCCACAATAGGAGGCACCCATTTTACCTACTCCCCCATAATCAATGAAATTTATTTTGCCCATTCTTCCTCCTCAGGTAGAAGAGCCTACTTCACCTGTTCCACTCCCACATGAGGAAGATCCTCATTTACCACTTCTTTTTCCACAAGAGGAGACTATATTCCCTGTTCTTTTTGCTTCAATGTTACCTATCCTCTTACCACTTGAGTACCACACCTTACCCATTTTTTAACTACATGTTAAGGGAAACATCATTCCTATGTTATACCCTCTTGAGTGACCCTCTTTTCCTACCTCTCCTCCATCGATAGAAAGTAGTACCCCATCCACTCCTCTTTTTCACCTAGAAGAGCTAGTGTTATCTACTACTACATTAGATGAGAGACCTATTGTGCCTACTTTGATTCAACCAATTTTACCACTTCTTTTACCAATGAAAGATCACACTTTACCTATTCCTCACCCATATGTTGAGGGATTAATTATGCATATTCTCTACCCGCTTAAGGAGCCTTCTTTGCCTACCTCTCCTCCACTCATAGAAGACCATGCCTCTTCTCCTTTCTCTATTGAAGAAGAACCTATTATGGCTCTTTTTATCTTTAGCCTAAGGTATCCGAGATGAATAATTTCCCTCTTTCTCAATCACCTAAGCCTTATAAAGAAGCAACCTTAAGGTCTACATCAACTTCATCTAAACCCTTCTTATGATTAGTGAAAATTCTAAAATTTCTTGACTCCATGAAGCTAGATCATGCAACATTTTGGGGTTGACTTAAAACTTCTTATCCTACACAAAAAGTGTTGACCTTTACCACCAACCCTCTCACTACCCTTTACCCCAAGGTCATTGACAAAGTTAGAGCTTTTTCACTAAAATCACCAGAAGCTCATCCTTCTATGTCAGAACCCTTACCTTCATAGGTGTCTACCACATTAAATTAGATCAGGTCTTTAGGCATTCACCCAATCTCTAATCTAATTCATCTATAGCTAAAATTAGATTTGACTCTCCAACCTTAAGTTAGAGTTTTTTGGCCTAAACTAAGGAAGAATGTTAAGCTCCTAGATCTTGTTGATCCTTCCCTCTTCCACCCTCAACTTTGCCTTCAATTTTAAGATTGCATCCCTCTGCTTTAGTTGGGGTATCCCCAATCTAAATGAAATTAAAGGCTAAGTTACCTCCACTAATACTACTACATATTAGGCCTTTCACATCTGACACCATGATACCTAACACCAAGAAAGTGCCAATAAAACATGTGGATCCATCGCCACCTAAAAATATGCCATGCAAAATCACCCCTGTGACTCCTAAACTACAGAAGGTTTCCAATCGTATTATAACAATAAGTTCTACCCCACTCTCAAGCTCTCAAATCTTTTTCCTATGTCAGTTGTTGCAATCCTCTATAATAACTCTTCCTCCCATTAAGCCTTATATCCCTCTTAGACCAAATCCATCTTGGTTCAATGATACACAAGTGTGTCTATATCATCCTTCACCTAGACATGATACTGAGAGTTATAAATCTCTCACAATAGTCATTTGTTAATGTCGACACTCTATTTGTTGATATCATCATTCACCTAGATTTGGTAAAACTTTGATGTTGACACTCTATTTATTGATACTCCCATTAACCTTTATGCTACTCCACCCCTAGCATCCACAATGCCTCATATCATTCCACCTAAATTCAAACCCAAAGATGTTGTTATACCCCCTTTGCCACCTCCTTCACCTATGTTTTAGATCAACATGGTTGATATGGCCACACAATCACAAAATCAAAGGATAAAGGTAAGGAATAGGTCACTTTTCCTTGGGCTCATCCCTTCTTAAAAGACACTCCTCCTCTAAATCCCAAGATTTCCATATTGGGTGTCTCAAAACCAATATATATAGAAGCTATTCAAAGCTCGATGGTGAAATAACTTCACCAAAACCCTATGAAAATGTCTTTGTATGAGTTAATCCAAAACTCACCCCAACACTATCAAGATTTGATTAGTGCCTTACAAGAAGTTGAGGAATAACCTAACAATCACCAACCTCTTGTAGCTTTGGTTAGCTCTCTTAACACCATCTCTTTAATTTCCTTTAGTGATTCAAAAATTTCACTTCAACACCCTGAAGATCAAGATTCTACCCTTTTTATCACCACATATATTGATCAAACTCATGTTAAAAGAGTTATGATCGATGGGGGAGCTATTATTAATATTATCTCCACCCATACCTACAAATATCTATCCCTTCTTGACAATTGCATGTCTCAAACCAACACGATGTTCGATTCCTTTAACGATACCATAGCTACTATGGTGGGAGCTATTGTCTTACATATCCATGTGGGTCCCCACAAAATTCCTAAGCTATTATATGTTTTATAAGGAGAATTTCAATACAACATATTATTTGGATGACCTTGGATACATGTTATGGCATGTGTGCCCTTGACTTTGCACCACTGCATCAAGTTTGAGCATAATGGGCAAGTGCATGTTATTCCCACCAACCCACCTCCTTTCAAAACATGAAACATGAATTATAGCCCCAATGATGTTCTCATTCCATTAAATACATCATCTTATCCACATGATACTTTTGAAGCTTCCATAAGATCCACTACCCTAATTACACAAACACTGATGACACAAATTCCTAATAAAGACCACATGGAGGAAACTTTCAAGCATTTATCACTTGAATAATATAATTTATAACACTTGACATGTTTCATACTCCACAAGAGTATGGAAAGCTTCATTTGTACCCCAATTATGATCCCTATATTGGGATGGTCATCCCGTATGGACCCCCTAGCCTTCAAACTAATTTCACATATAGGGGAATTAATCGAGCTCCTACTATCAACAATCCATCCTCTTCACCATAACCACTTACCTGTGACTTCTCTTTCCTAAACAAGCCTAGATTAGCTCACACCTATATTTATAGGTGTGCCTAGAAAGGATTTGGTTTGGGTCATTATGAGCAGGGTATTCATATGCCTATTAAATATCCTACTAGTAAAACCATTGAAAATGCAAAAAAGAGGTATGGAGTGGGTTATGACGAACCAAATAAACTCACTAAAACTTCTAATGTACCAATTATCAAAGAGCTATTCTCTCCTTCTCCATCCTCTCCTCCACTATCACATATTGAATTAAAGGTATCTATACCTCTTAATTTTTTTTGTAATAAATGTCATCCATTTGAGGCCCCTCACCTATCACCAAGGTAAGGAAACAAGGTTCCTTCCTCTCATTCATCTGAAAATGATTGATGAAGACTCTCCCACTATCAACACTATCCAATGTCAAGATGAGGATGTTATTCTCACATACATGGGTGTAGATGATTTCTATATCCAATGGTCACTCCCATCTAAAATGTAGGCTATGTTAAATGAATCAACCATTGACATTAAATTGTCCTCTCACGATAATCCCCATATTCTTAAGATTGGCTATTCTTTAGACTCCTCTGAGAAAGCATATTATGACACATTTCTTAATGACCATAGCAAAACCTTTGCTTGGTCTTATAATGACATGCTTGGTATCAACCCCTCTATTATTACCCATAACATTGTCACCAACTAAGACGCTAAACCTGTTAAGTGAAAGTTTCACAAAATACACCCTCATATTGCTCTCCTTGTTAAAGAAGAGATCCAATGCCTCTTTTTTGTTAACTTTATTCAACCCATTGATTATCTGCAATGGGTTTCCAATATATTTATTATCATGAAAGCAATAGGGTTAATCTACATCTATACTAACTACCATGACCTAAACCTCACCTATCCAAAAGATGACTTCCCTTTACCAAGTATCGACTAACTTGTTGATCTAATAGCTGGTCATGAGATGCTATCACTTATGGATGAGTTCTTAGGTTACAATCAAATCCTAGTTGCTCCTAAGGATCAACACAAGATAGATTTCATTACCCCATGGGAGACTTTCTATTATCAGGTCATGCCCTTTGGTCTGAAGAATGTTGGTGCTACCTACCAATGCATCATGACTTACATCTTCCATGATATCTTAAACAAAATTATGGAAGACTACATGTATGACTTACTCAAAAAGTCTAAACTTCACCAAGATCACTTGATGATTCTCAAAATCATATTCACTCATCTCCTCTAATATAACATTCAACTAAACCCAAAGAAATGCATCTTTAGTGTCCTTTCTGGTAATCTCTTAGGCTTTATCATCTCTCTACGTGGTATTGAATTTGACCCTACTAAGGTTCAAGCAATACTAGATATGCCTCCACCTACTAATATTAAACAACTCTACATCTTGTAAGGTAAGCTCCAATCCATCTTTCACTTCATCTCCTAGTTGTCATATCATTTCCAAACCTTTCACCATCTCTTCAAAAAAGAGGTCTCCTTCCATGGGAATACAAATTGTCAAGAATCCTTTGACACACTCAAATGATATCTTCTTTCCCCACTAGTTCTTATTCCACTGAGGAAAATCAGCCTTTATAACTTTACATCTCCATAATAGGCCATTCTTCAGGTGTTATGATAGCACATCAGGATGATCACCATTGAGAACAATCAATTTACTACATAAGCCACACACTTATTGATTATGAAACTTGATATACCCATACCAAAAAGCTTGTCTTGCATTAGTCTTTGTAGTCTCCAAGCTCCATCATTACCTCTTAAATCACAAAACCTACATCATCACCCATACTAATCCCCTCAAATTAATGCATTCCAAGCCATATCACAACCAATGTATAGCTTGGTGGCTCATGCTCCTTACTAAATTTGACTTAGAATTTATTCAACAAAAGTCTATCAAGGGGAAAATGATCTCTAACCAATTAGTTGCCACTCTTTTACCTAATAACCAACCTTCAAACCTCATATTTCCTAATAAATTTATCATAATTCTCTCAATCGATGACATCTCTTATCAAATGATGATGTTCTTTGACATGTCTAAATGTCAACATGGTGGGGGTGTGGGGGTCATCCTCATTCCTCTTGATGGTGATCCTATGCCTTTGTCATTTAAACTATATTTTGAATGTACTAACAATATGTCTAAATATGAAGATTTGATCTTAGGGCTTCAAATGGCTATTTTCTTAGATGTCAAATCAATAACCATTTTTGGCGACTCCTAGCTAGTAGTTAATCAGGTTAATGGTTCTTACCTATGAAAAAATGAAATTCTATAATGATTTAAATATCATGTAGATACACTATTGGAATCATTCAACTCATACCTCTTGCAAATTGTTCCTCAATCTATAAACAAGTTTGTTGACACAATGGCTTTTCTTGCTTCACACATACCCTCTTCCTCAAAAATATATCTTACTATAAATAACTTAACATTTCCCTCCTATGTGTCAACTAACATCCTTTTTATTGGTAATGTAACACATAACCCACATGACTTATGGTACAATAAACTCATGGATTACCTCTCCTTTTCTATTACCCATCCTAATATCTCCAATAATGGGAGACGTGCCTTCATGAAATGTGTTTCTCATTACACTATGCTAGGGGGACTTCTCTACAAGTGAGGTTTTGATGGTCTCCTCCTTAGATGCCTCACTAGTACTAAAACCCCTTTCACCATTTAGGAAGTCCATGATGGGATTTATGGTGGTCATTTCAATGGTAACATAGTTGTTAAACGTATCCTTTGACTTAGCTACTATTGGCCAACATTCCATTAAGACTATAGTGATTATGTTCAGCATTGTGTCAAATGTCAACAAATTGCTAACCTCCTTAATATTCTAGGCCATGCCCTACAAGTTTCCAAAAACTTCCATCCCTTCTCCTAATGGGGTTTAGATCTAATTGGGGAGATTAACCCCCATTCATCTCTCTATCATTGTTCCATTATTATTGCTACTGAATACTTCACCAAGTGGGTCAAGGCCATTCCTCTCATCTCCACTAAGGTTGAAAAAATTATTGACTTTATCAACCATCACATAATCTATAATTTTGGTGTCCCCCATAAACTTATAACAGATAATGGAAAATCTTTCAAAAACAAGACTATCCAAAATCTTTGTGACACCTTTAGAATCAAATTAAGCTTCTCATCACCATACTATCCATAATCAAATGTATAGGTAGAAGATTCTAACAAAACATTGACCAAAATTCTCATGAAGGTAGTTAATGATACTAGTAAGGATTGGCACATGCACATTCTCTTTCTTTTATGGGCTTATCACACTAGAATTCGAACCCCTATAGGTGCTATGCCTTTTTACTTAGTCTTTGGGATGGAGGTTGTTTTGCCTCTTGAGGTCTAGATTCCTTCTCTTTGCATCTCTCTACAAGACATACTTAGTAATGATGCCTTTCACCAAAAATGTTTGGCTCAACTTGAGTTGCTTGATGAACATCATCTCATAACCCTCAACCACCTCCAAATCTATCAAGAGTGTATCAAACATGCTTACAACAAAAATATCAAGGAGTGAGATTTCAATATCAGAGATCTCATCTTAAAATAAAATCAACATGTGATGAACATGAATAAAATCAAATGGGGTAAGTTTGCTCCTAATTGGATTGGAACCTAAATCATAACTCACAAATATGGTAACTCACAAATATGGCTCAAGAAATTATCACTTGTCTTCTCTTAAAGGAAAGCCAGAACTCAAGCCTTTAAATGCTTTGCACCTATGACCATTCTTTTGTTAATCAAGTAATGCTTCACTTCATGTTTAACTTGAGCTCATCCCTTGAGTAACCATATTACATTCATCTCCCTTCCTCTTAACCCTTATTCTTACACACTTAGTTAACCTATTAAGTGTTTTTGGTTTTGCCCTCAAGGTGGAAAACCCCTGAGCCTCTATAGTCATGTCCTTGACAAAAATTTTAAAATAAATAAATAAATAGGATACATAGATAAGTTATAATCTCTCAGGTCATGATTCTCAACGTAGACTACTCCCTTGAAGGATAGCTATTAAAAATCAAAAAGAAAAGCTTAGACCACTCCCTTGAAGGATGGCTAAGCCAAGCTTTATTATCAAAATAAATCATGACTTAAAAGCATCTTGTATTGATCAAATTCATATGACCTCAACACAAACAAAATCCCATTATAGTCTTCCTACATTAATCAACTTACACAATAGCAAAAAAAACTTTAAGTCATGGACTTGCCTATAGTAGTTCTCAAACCACCCACAGAAGGGGCATACCATCCCCACTAGGAAGGTTACACTACCCAGAAACTCTCATTCCTTTTACCCTTTTTCCCTCATACTCTTTCAAGGGACTTTGAATTCACTTGACACAAGGTGAGTATGACACTTTTCTAACAAACAAATGGTCAAAACATGTAAATCATGAAAGAGGATCATACTCCTGAGCCTATTTATGTTATGATTATGGTCTTTTCCAATTCGTGAGCATCATGCCTCTTTATTTCCCATCCCAATCACATGTCAATTTTTATTTTGAGATCAAATCTCAAAAAAAATATTCAATCACTGTCTCACCTTTCTACCAATTCTTCTTGATTCTTAGAGTTATGTGTTTAACACATCCATCTCAAGCAAAGATACTCCAAACCATACTAAAACTAACAAACCATTACTCATGAGAAATCTACCACACATGCAACCATAGTTTCTCTAAACAATAATAAATATAAAAACTATCAAGCCTACACCATTTATTTTAAGCATACACCATCAAAAATATGTAAAAAAATTGAAATAAAATAACATACCCAACCCATTCATTTTAAGCATACACCATCACAAATATGGAAAAATGATAAGATGAAGCTAACAAATCAACTATGCATATACCATCACACGTATGGGAAATGCTAATCTAACTCCATTAAAATGCTCAACATTAACATAACACTAACATAAACATAAATATCAACATCATTATAATAAGATCAACATAATCACCATCACATAAAACACATCTCAAAATAACACATCTCATATATATATGCACTAAATATGAATGTACATTAATGGATCATATCAGTATCATCTCTCCCTCAAAATATACATCTCTCATCTTTAGCTCATAGGTTGATGTGTATATAACATATATAATAACATCAAAAATATCATCTAGCACTCAAAATATTCAAGGCTATAGTCATGGTCATGAAGAAGCAGTATCATCACCACTCTCATCTTGTCTACATCTATATGAGATAGAAGTCATGGCACGTGTCACTAATCTCTCCTCCTCTCTAAACTTAGAATACCTCTAAATCTATGGGAACTCCTTGATGGCCCTCTCATAGTAGGCAATCTCATTTAGAGTAGTGTTGTACCTCGCTAGAGATACAATCTATGGTGGACCCTTCACACCTACTGAAGGCCCCTATACTGGTCTCTATGGTGGAGGAGGAGTATCCTATCCTACTACTCTCAAACTATCCCTCTCTATTGTCAATGCAATAACCTAGCCCTATAATGCCCTAACCTGGCCTTGTAATTCCTCAACCTACCCCTACAATGTCATAACCTACCCTTATAAGACCAACATCTATGCCTATGTTGCATCTCAAGTTTGTTATACTACATCTTAGGCCCATACTACTACATATTCTAATTTTACCACTATATCTTAGGCCTACATGATTGCATCTCTCTCTCTCTCTCATCACTCCCTATACACTTAGTGGTGGCCTATTGACCTAAACCATAGGATGTAAACCTATCCACCATACAAGATAAAATATTGTGCATCCAAGATCTACCACACATAGGCCTAATGGTATCTCCTCAAAATATGGCCCATCTATCTCAGGGGGTAAGGGTATGGGTGCCTCTATATCATCCCTCTTATATCAAGGAAAATTAGGAGGTACATCCTATAACAAGCCAAACTATCTCCTAACCCGTGCTATGAGTATCATCTCTAGCTCCCCAACTCATCTCCCTTTGACCCATAATGTACTCTATATACTGATAAGCTACTATACATATCCTCTAAATGTAGGTTACATTAGGTAGAGCCTCGAAACAATATCTATTGGAATAAATCCCTTTATCATAACCTATAATAATTAATATCCCAAACTATGTCATCTACTCATGTCTAGGACATACCATCTCTCCACCATCTGAACCCAACCCTAAAACTAGATATAATCATGGTGGGTATCCCTAATGGCCATGTCACCATGATGTGCTCATATGCCTAACAATGGAGTAAATGAAAAATGCATAAACTATACCATCATCATAGCCTTAACCCCTAGAACTCTCTATATAACTATGCTAGAAAGGCTGGTCCCCATGCATACACGATCTGTTGCTCAACCATCTATGCCAAAACACCTATCAATGCAATAGGAAATCTCCTACCATCTTTGTTTGGTAGTGATTATACTGTAGTTCCTATCATCATTAGGAAGCTCAACTGATGTTACGCCTCATCAATAGTGTACAATGACTCACATACAAAGCTCACTAAGTGACAGGCCACTTCACTAACATGATCTCCAAACAATTTAACCATGTGAATATCATGTTCCTCTCTTGAACATAAGATGAGATCCTCACCTTAGAGTGGCAAATATAAAATCTTGTACATGTCCTCATGTGTCACTATCACCTCTCTGGTAAGAAAATGGAAGGTGTTGGTGGTGTGATCCCACCTCTTTATAAATTTTATCATCAAACTAACATCATGTGTAACTCTAAAATATCATCGTACTCCTCCTAACCTTATGGCTATCATGTGCTCCCACTCATCTAGGGTGATATCCTTCCTCATCTACATTAGTAGTGTAGGTAGTCGATCTTGTAATATCAACTCCTACCTAGCCTGCATCTACACACATAAACCTCACATCACATACTTTATAATATAAACCTCCATCCTTTTTTCCCTTCTCTCTGAGATAAATACATTGGCTTGAGGCTCTCATCTAGGCTATGTAGGTAACACTCAATCGACATGGGATCTTCTGAGGTTAGCTCAGCCATATACCCACTTGACTATCTAACCTATTAAACCACCTAAACCCTAAGCCTAACTACTTATCTCTTAACCCTAGGTCTCATTTCCTATCTCTCAATCCTAGGCCTCACTACTTATCTCTCCACTCTAGGCCCAACTACCTATCTAGGCTGAACTACCTATCTTTCAAATCTAGGCCCCATGGCTTATATCTCACACCCTTGATCCCATGACCTATCTTTTAAGTCGTAAGTTCCATGACCTATTTCAATCTACCTTTTCTTAACCACTTCCCTTAACAAATTTTTAACCATACCTTAGATCATTTCCCTATGAAATGGGAGAACTATATTGGCCTAAGGCCCTCACATGGGATATGTAGGCAGCACTCAGTTGATAGGGGGTCTTCTGAGGCTAGTTCAGCCATTAGGCTAGTTGACTAACTTAATTAGGGATCCAAAATTAGACTTTTCTCCTATTGTGGGTTTTTCAAAGGTCACTAACATTAGTCATATATACTGATATTAGTGCTTGGTATCAACTGACATTGACACTGACTGTCAGTGAACCCTGTCGACATCGGTGACTGGTTTAACCCTAGGGCTAAATAACCCATCTCCTAAATTTGATTTTTTCCCTAAAAACTAACCACAAACCCCTCCCAAATTTACCTAAACCTACCCTCGCCCCATTTCCTACCACTCTAATAGCATTCTTTCCCCCCAAACTTCAAATTTAGCCTAAAATAACAAATTAACAAACTTATATTCCAATTCAACTCAAAGAAGATATTACCTCATCTCTCCATCTCCTCTAGGCTAGAATAATTGGCACTTATGGTGGTGTGCCTCTAGCTGGGTCATCTCTTATCTCTACAATCTCACCAATTCTTAGTGCTCTTTTTCTCTCTAATAAAATGTTGTAAATAAGTTCTGGTGGGCTATCAAACCCCTTTTTTGTTAGGTTTGGTCACCCACTAATGTTAGTAGTCTTGACCTAAGCCATTAATGTTGGAAATACTTCTTACTAATATTAGTGACATAACTAATGGTGGTACCCTTAAATTAGAGTTTTTAACCCCAACTAGAACCTTTTGGACTACACCCTCAATTTGGGGCAACTTAGATATCACGTATATCTCCCTAACCATGATAACCAACCTTGGAGATCACATATATCTCCTTAACCATGAAAACCAACTTTGGATATCATTACAATCTCTATCCATGATGACTTTGACTAGAGATCATAAATATCTCCTTGACCATTAACCCTTTTGATCCAACCTTGCATTACTTGTCTTGACCGCTTATGCTACCTCGCTATAGTTGGTTATGGTACATGCACATATATATTAGGTGTTTTGGATTGTGACTATGCTAGTCCTATCACCTGTAACCTTTTGTGTTTATTAGGATCACTTATTACCTTAGATACTTGGAACACATTGACCATTAGAGATACAACTTTAATCCTTTTCCCTTATCAATTATCACTTACAAGCTATGATTTAGTTATTTATAAGTCCTCCTCACCTTTACCTGTTATTGATTGTGTCAAATCTAACCCATAGTAATATATGTGCATGTAGCAATGTTACCACACTCTCACTCAACATCCACCCACCCAATTAACTCTTTATCAAACTAGTACCTAATTTTAGATTCTCTTCCATCTATTCTTATTTTGAGGGGGGGATACCTCCTCCAATACTTAGAGCATCCAACTCCTATTTTGTGTTGTAACTTGTCAGTACAAATTATAAGATAAAAAGGGCAAATGTAGACACTAAAATTATGTTACACATATGCATAACTCCTTGTGTTGAAACCCTCCTTGAGCCCCTTTTAATAATTAGCCTTCCTAACCCATGCTTATATCCCTCATACATTTAATTAAGTTAATTAAAACCTACTTATGCCACCTTGCCTAGCCACCTCATCCTAAGACTAATTCTTACCCTCTGAGTCACCTCAAGACTTATCCCCCTAATCCTAACTATAGATGACTTTTTCTCACCCCAAACACATATTCCTAACTAAATACATCCTTCTCAACCTCGTATTTCTACCATTTCCTAATAGAAACCATACTTGGTAGGAGAAATAATAGAAAATAGGTTTAAAATATCCCTTTTACCTATTCTCATGTTATCGATGTCAGTCAACCCATGATCGACATTGGTAGGATCATTGACATCAGTTACTTAAGCCAAATTATAACATAGTATTTAAGTCAACAAAAATAAAAAAAACTTAGTCATTTGTATACAAGCTTTAACATTCAACTTTTGACATCTAGGCTTATTGTTACTCTAAATAGATCAATACAAATTAAGAGTTGACATACTGCACAAAGCTTGGATTATTTTAAACTAGTAGCACACACTTGTCTTTACATTCACCTATTACTTTAACATACCTCACCAGAGCCATCTATCTAGCACTCATGGTTCATTTATTTCACTAGCTAAGTATATCTATGTATCTGTAATTCCTTTAAATGGTCATTTTATAATTACTTTACATTATAATATTTATCATTTTATGAATGTATCGATTCTCTCTACAGAGGAGTTGTAAAACTCTTTCACCTATTTGCTTCTACTTCAAACATACCAACCCTCTATCTATACCCACCTAAGTCTTACCCACTCCCTTAGGACTCTTCCCAACCTCATAAACCTAATCAACATCCACCTCTTAGCTCAGAAAAATCTCTTGAAACTTCTTGAGAACCTATTACCCCTATCAACATCAGTCACATAACCAACATCGATCATCTAATTATTGACATTGGTAGCCTAACTGACATCAATGATTGTGTATTTCCACTAACCTCATTGAATCTGCTCAAACAACCTTCAAAAATACCAACAACTCACATTACCTACACTATGTCACTCTCTATTGCACTCAGACTACAAGAATGGTACAAACATCTCTCTCTTACTCTCTCTTTCATTTTGTTATTCATTACCAATTTTGTTTTAAAAAGTGGATTGTCATCCCTAAGGAAGTTTGACACTTCAAGGAACAAGTGTGTAGCTTTGTAGCCCACTCATATATCTACTAAAAAATATTTTGGTAATAGTGCTTTCTTATTTTTAGGTATTCCTCCCTAGCCAAAGAGGAGTTATCAACATCATCTGGGTACAGTGTAAACAATCTAGGTTCTCTCTAATCTTTAATCCCTACCCTTTATCTCTATTTCTCTTTAAACATCAAATAGATTAAAAAATTAGTGAAACATAAAGATAACTTTCCATATCAACTATCACACTACTTCCATAGACCATCATTTAAACATGAAATTCTAAAAACTACTGAAATTGGATTAGAATCCCCCATAGAAATTACAGGATGAACTAAAGGAACCAAGATCAAAAAGAGGTAAGTAGGATGGCTAAAAAAAAACTTTGGTCAAAGTAAAGACATGGTATAATAAAATGGTATAGGACGTGGCATAGAGAAAATGATAAGATGAAACTTAGATATAATGGCAATAAGGTTATCCCCAAGTGATGATTGGCTCACAAAATGGTGAGAGTGCTCAAACTTAAAAATTACTCTCAAAAAGGCAAGAGTGTGGCAAAGGTGAACAAGCTAACCTCAATGGAAATTGATTATTTCATACATAGAGATGGATTAAAAATATGGTTAGATCAAGCATTAGTCATGAAAAACTCAAAAAAAAGCATAAGAACATAATAAGCTAAGATAACTCTTTTGATGGGGTTTAACAAATGAAAATTATGATAAAATGAAAGAAAGCATACACAATGCCTTCCCAAGAGCATCCCATCACCCAAATGTGGCTCAAAGCATGCTTTTCCCCTTGATTTGGTACTCAAGTCTTCATCAATGATGCAATAAAAATCTCTACCATCATCTCTTGCTCACCAATAAAACTAGGCTCATGATATGAAAATCAATTTTGTGCCTATCTTGAAGCTATCCTATTGTAAATTAAGCATAATAAACAACACACAAAAAATGAGTCATGGAGAGAATTTTGCCTAATAAGTTTATACAAATGAAGCTTTAAAATGGTGGTTTTAACCCTCCTATTTATAGATTTTTGAGATTGATCAAAATCAACCATGACCATCCATATTGATATCAATATGTGTGGCCATGAATTAATCCAATTTTATATAATTAATCCATAAATACCCTCATAAATATTTGGAAGGAAGGGGCATTAAAGAGGCATGGGAGGCCTTAAACCTAATATTTGTTACATTTATAGCTTATGGATGCCACCCCAAAAATGATGTCATTTGATGATACATATAATATGAATCAATTTCCAAATAAAAGATATTCAATAACTTCCATGGATTTTTCACTTAAGCTTTTGATTTGGATTAATTTGCCTAGGTGAGATTAATCAAAATTTAAGCAGTTCTTTGGAAATTGGTTGCACATAATTAATCAAACTAGTCAAAATGTCATATTATAGGGTCATAATTTTACTAGAGAGGAATTAGAAGGTGATTTTACTTGTGTATGGACTAATATCCTATTTGTGATGTTATCAACACAAAATAACACATGTACGTGTCATGTGCTTCTAAATTAGAATAAAAGAGTGATCTAGAGCACAAAAATGCATTGTCACCATTTTGAGTTGAAATGATTTGAAAAAATTTAATAATAACATAAAATACATTAGCCTATTTAGGGATACATTATCCTAAATCAACACTTGTATACAACAAGCTCAAACCATTTAGTGTGTTTAAGTGATTTTGGCCCAAATTGTGTGTTTTCACAAATTTTGAGTAAAATTGATAATTTCAACATAATGGTGTTATGAATTGGATGTCTACACCATGTTATTTTATTTTTATTATAATTAGGATTAAGGGGATCAAATTAGCCTCAAATTAGTCTTTTATTGAAAGAATTAAAATTTTGGTTCATCATATGATGACATTAAGGTCAATTACAATCCAAATCACATAGTATACAATTGAAAATAGGTTGTTATGGCTCAAAATTTATAAAAATGTATCACTAATTACACCATTTGACTAATTAACTTAATCTATGATGAAATTAGAGCTAATTTAGCCTCAAATCACATTGTATAGTCATAATTAGATTCAAGGGCCTAATATTCACCCTAACTGCCTCCATAATTAAACCAAATAACTATTTTATTCATTATATGATGACATTCAATTTTATTGCACCCAAAACCATATCTTATACATGTCAAACTTTCGTGTAATTGAACAAAAATGATTCTTTACTTCATTCAATGATGAAATTGGATTTTATCAAACCCCAAATCACATTTTATAGTCATTCACTTAGGTTAAAGGGGATCAAATTAGATCCAATCACCTTTAGATTTAAACATTTGACTATTTGGCTTATCTAGTTATGACATTGAGGTTGATAGACCCAAATTAAATTATTTATAGTCAAAATTAGGTTCACAAGGTTGAATTTTACTAAAATTATATCACTGATTGCACCAATTCGCTCAATCTAAGCTATTTTATCTTTAAATCACATCTTATACATGAAATTATGTTCAAGGGGTTCAAATTGATTGTAATTTCCTCCACCATTAAAATAATTGACTCATTCATTCATTTTGTAATAAAATTGGGCCTAGTTAAACCCTAAATCATGTTCTATATAGTCAAAGTTATGATTGTGGGGATAAACTCACCAAAATTACGTCACTTTATCTATGATATCCTTTTATTATAGTGTATTTCATGACACACTCCAATTGATATATATATATATATATATATATATATATATATATATGAACTAAATAAGTTTTAAAGTGAACTAAATAAGTATAAATAAGTGTACATCAGATAAATAGATAAGTATAAACACATAAAATTAGTCAAAATTTATTTTTTGATATTATGGAAACATAACGAATATGTGCTATGTTTAGTTTTTGAATTCAAAAAGCAAGCCTTTGTGTTCAAAAATGGGTTGGATTCTTGAGTTAAAAGCTTGGACCCGTCAACACATAATTAAATATAAGAGTTATGATAGAAAATAATAAATTCAACTTCCATTGCTAAATACACTATAGATTTCAATGAAAAAAATAAAATTATTACCACAATGACAAGTACGCTTTCTTCTTTTCAAATATATATTTTGGACTATTTTAATGTTTCAATCTATGTTGATTTATAACTATAAATTTTTTAAGTCACTACATGCCTATATATGTTTGCTTGTCTTTTTTTCATTGATCCAAATGTAAAAAAAGTGTATTGTTATAAAATAGGCCTAATTTTATATACATTAAAAACCTACTTTTCATTTTTCTTGAGGTAGTTAAGGGAGGCTTCACAGTCAACTATCCATTTTTTGTTAGTTTTTAAG
This sequence comes from Torreya grandis, assembly GCA_037957365.1. Classification (NCBI taxonomy): domain Eukaryota; kingdom Viridiplantae; phylum Streptophyta; class Pinopsida; order Cupressales; family Taxaceae; genus Torreya; species Torreya grandis. The sequence continues at coordinate 502,353 of JARHVA010006495.1, read as the reverse complement.
ATCTATTTACTTTTAAAATTAATAGAAAATATATATTCATTAAAAAATTATAAAAAATATTGGTTTCAAAATAGATGATCTTATCTAAAGTTTCACCAAATTGTTTTAAACAATATTAAATGATGCTCAAAAAATAATGGGCTACACGGTTGACTATCTACTCTATTTTCCTAATACAAAATCTATTCAAAATTTAGATGTTCGACTTATTTATACATAACTATTTTTAAAAAATCTTGTTTTAGAAACTAGACTCAAAATTCTACAGTTCATGTTCTTACACCAATGTTGAATCTTAAGTGTATTCATCTCAAATTATCTATAGAAGTTCAGATTTTTCAATTTTTAAGAAAAACCTATCCATGTGTAGGCCCTTATTTGTCCCTCAACTTTGTGTACTTACCCACATAGAATGATATGTCAACCATTTAAATACATGTAGTATTTTAAATTATTTTACTATGTAGGGAAATGTGTCAAACTATTTTACTACATATAATAGTATGTTAAAATTATTTCTACCTTCTAGGACTCTTTTGGCTCTATTAATTATTTATATCTAGCACCTTTATGGAAGGTAAGTACAGGAGGTATGTGGGGGATCCAAAAGCATATGTGGTTGATGAAAAATCCTTCCAATGATGTTTGTCCTCTTTTGTTTTCTATTTTTGTCATCAATGACAAAAATTTACCATAAAACTCTAATGGAATTTATTATGAAGACTTTTTTTATGATCGATTATGTTTATATTGAATATTATATTGTTATACATGGAAATATTTAAATTATGTTAGAGAGATAAGTTTGTAAGTAATTATAAGTTGTTTATTTTTGGATGGTAATTGTATATTGGGTATAATATATTAAACTTTTAAAAGATGCATTTTGATTTTAATGCTTAGATATTGTTGCATTGTACTTGCAAAGTTGTATCCTTAGTCCTTTGTTGTGATGGATACTTTAATTAATACAAATAAATGTAAAATTGTTTTATGAATCTATCTTTATTTGTACATTGGAAATGGTATTACATTTTCATTATACATACTTCGATTTTAACATTAAGTATGAATTCTAATTACAAGATATAAACAAGTAATTAATTTGTTATTATGAAAACCAAGATAATGGTTGGCTTAAAAACTATTGCATAGATAGAAGTGTGAAGTTAGTTTTATTTACTTTTCATATGTGATTGGTTTATGACAAAACTATTTATATAACTATCTACTAATGAATGGAACTATTAAGGAACCTTTTAGGGTGATATATTAAAGGAAAAATATATTTTATGTTTTATTGTACATGATTGAAGATTAATTATAGTTTCATACCAAAATATCTCAAAGTTCTTCATATTATTGACATTAAAATCCAAGACCATACCTTTTGTGTCAAATGTATCATACAATCCCTAAAAAGAGAGGAAGTATAAAAGGTTCTATTTAAAATCTATATCACTCAAGGAAACTGAAAGATTCATCCATTGTTGAGGATGTCCAAGACCAAAGACTGGTTGATGGAATACATGAATTATATTGAAGACGTAAATAAAGATAAGAATATAATCTAAACACTACATATTCAAAAATAACATTGCATTGAATTGCCTTATGATTAGGTGAATATATACATATATAGGTGGAAGATCAGTGTAACCCAACCACACTATGTATGTGGGACTAATTTTCATAAAATAGGTGGAAGAAAGACATTAAGACAACTTCCTCATACATGTGGGATAAACTTCCCCAATGTACACAAAAGATACACAACTAAGCAAACTAAATAGAGGTGTAGGAAACCCTACACACCAACACCCTTATTAAGTGTAATTTAAGTGGGTAGAAGAAATGGGTCCTAAAAATAAGGCTTGAGAGGTACCCAAGTACAAATTAACTCTCATAAAATGGAGAAAATGAGAAAAAAATATAGGAAAAACTCCCCTCCAAAAGAGATAAAAGAAGAAGAGGACTAGAAAGGCCCTCACCCCGCCCCCACCCCACAAGGATGATGTTAAAGCAATACACACTCTAAATATAGCTTAAAATATGACCAATGTCTATAACAAGATCCTTTGCCTAAAGACTAAATAAACTCTATCCACATCAAACAATGTTTCTTCCTTTTTCTAAAGGAATAAGATGATGTGTGTATTGAGACTCTATCAATTCTATAATGAAAGATGAGGGTATTAGTACAAAGGTTTTTGAATATGGTTTAAGGTTAAAAAGTGGCATAGGTCTGATATGATCATTTATAAGAACAAAAGGTAATGTAATTGAAGTATACATGTTAGAAGAATGACATGGAACAATCATTGAAAGAATATCCATGTTAAGTACAAAGTATAGCTCAACTATCAGAATGAAAGAAGAGATTGCAAATGAAACATGTGGATCCAAAAAGTGAATATCCACAGTGATATATGTATTGTCTAAGCTCTCACTAAATGTATTCTCACTTTTTTTTAGTAGATTCCTCCAAAGTACAAATATGTGATGGCTCTAGAAGAGCAATATCTTGAATAGGAATAAATATAAAATATATTAAAAGATAGTTAAGGTCTAGCAGAATCTCATTTTTAATAATGCCTCAATAAAATAAAGAGCATTATCAATAAAAAAAGTGCAATCACAAGAAATAAAACTATAAGGAGAGATTTAAATAGTCTTCAAAGAGATAATAGGAAGAGGAGTTAATATAAATATTAGTTAGATCTCTAAAAAGAGATTGAAGAGTGTTCCAAATAGTGGAGGAGCACTTTATGTGCTCCACATGGTGCTGTAGATCCCATGAAACATGTATCAAGAAGTGACCATGGACACATTAACAATATTTGGCCCAATTATTATACTGATAAGGGCTAGTGAGAACATGAATATATCTATATAAAAATGGAATAAGGTCTTGTTCTTTGAGTAAGCATTCCATGTACATCTACCATGAAACATAATTATTTTTTCCATGAAGAACCACTGGTATAGAATCAACTCTCCTTATCAATTGGTATCTCTCAAGTGGAGTAGACATGATTGAAATATGACACCAAAGAAGTGCAATGAAAAAATATTACACAAGTGACAATGCATGCTCAGTGAATGGACATCAAGATTAACTGATAATTCATCCAAGAATACAAAAGAAATTAGTGTAGTTGTCACCAAATGGGCACACATAAGTTGAGGAAATCATGTGCATATAAGAGATAATGTAGGGCCCATGACAACCCCTAAGAAAACAATAATGACCCCCCCTCCAAAGTTTACAAGTACATAACACACTCAATGTTGGACATTAGAATTAGATGAGAATATGTCCATAAGTAATCAGTGTTTATGATGTACAAATTGAAAAATGCATGTGATAAAGTGAAAAAAATCAAGAGATATGTTGGGCTCTACCGATAATGCATCCAAAAGGAGAGAATAATTATGAAAAATAGGTCAAGAATAAGAAGAAAAAAATTCTTACTTGTGACATGGTTTGGATACCTACCTCCATCATCGATAAATAAAAATATGAGTGACCAAGCAATAAACAAACAACTCTCATATATCTCCTTTTACAATATGTTTACCCACAATAATAGCTTTCAAAAAAATATTGTTTTTAAATATAAAAAAATCAAAAATATTTGTCCACCATTACAATGATATTGTTTTTAATTAAAAATAATTAAAAAATATTGTTCCCACTACTTATTATGTTTTTATAAAAAACAAGTTAAAAAATCTCTCACCAGATATTGTCCCCTTTTAAAATATATTGTTTTTATATTAAAAACAACTAAAAAACTCCATTTATTTTTTGAATAGTACCATAGTCATTGAAAACATGATAATTTTTTCAATTCTTAATAAAATTTAAAATTTAAAAATTATCTAAAGAGTTAAAAATGAGGCGCACAAAATGCATAAATAGTTTTGAGTGATTATTTATTAGTTTGATATCAATTTGAAAAAGAATATACAATTTTATCAAAAACCATATTTATAAAAAAGTGACAAGAAACCTTGATTAAAGGCTTGGGGAGAGAAACCCAATTGAGTGGTGGATGGAAAAGCTATCAATAATTTTGCTTGGCCCAAGACAAAGGTTTAAAAACCAAAATTCGAACTTGAAAAACTACATTTTATTTCCCCAATATCAGCACATGCAAATGATAATTTTAAATGGTAGGTAAATAAGAAAAGTCTACAAATAAACACACATTACTACAAGTTTTTCTCACAATTTAAAAGAATGCAAAACAATAATCAACTCAAAATTTAAAGTAATAATAATAATAATAATAATAATAATAATAATAATAATAATAATAATGTTCATTACCAACATCTAGATCTTTTATACCATGAAAGATTCGTCCATTGATGAGGATGTCCAAGACCAAAGTCTAATTAATCAAACACATGAATTTTGTTGAAGACTGAAATAAAAATGAAAGCATAAAATGAGCACTAGACTTGCATTGAATTACCTTATAACTAGGTGAATAGGTACATATATAAGTGGAAGAAAGGTGTAACCCAATCATACTATACATGTGGGACTAACTTACCCACATTCCAACATCCTCATACATGTGGGATAAACTTATCCAATGTACACAAAAAATACACAACTAAGCAAGTTAAATATAAGTGTAGGAAAACTATAGGTAAGTGCACAAAGTTGGAGGACAAAAAGGATTTCCCTATGGATGTAATTTTCCTAAAATTTTATAAAATTGAACTTGTGTAGATAATTTAAAATAGCTACACTCAAAATTTGAAGATGTTATAAAAACATTAATTGAAGCACTTCAAGTCTAGTTTCCAAAACACTAATGTTTTTAAAAAATTATTAAGTATAACTAGGTCAAATATCTAAAATTTGAATAGGAACTTCTATTTTTTCAAGAAAATAGAGTAGATAGATGGCCATGTGGTCCACTTTTTGAGCATCATTTAATATTGTTTGAAACACTTTGATGAATATTTATATAAGATCTTATAGTTTTTGACCTATATCTTTTTATATTTTATTAATGAATATTTTATTATTATTAATTTTTAAAGTAAATAAATCTTGAAAACTGATTAAAAAAATGGATATCCGGCCATGTGGCCCCCTTAACTACCTCCGTAAAAATAAAAATGGATTTTATTTTTTGAATGTGTGTGGAATTAGGCCTATTTTGTGACCATATAATTTGTTTTCAATTTGGATGGATGAAAAAAAAAATATATTTACATGTATAGGCATGTATATTAATAGCATTTGGTGGCCTAAAAAAACTATAGTTAGAAATCAACATAGTTTGTAACCTTAAAATAATCCAAATTTTATAGAAATAATATATTTGAAAATAGGAGAGCATGATCATTATCATGGTAATAATTTTTCAAAAGTGGCTAATGGAATTTCTAGTGTATTTGACAAGAAGTTGATTTTTTTTTCTATTTAACCTCTCAGACTTGGTTATAGAATGACAGGTCGAAGCTTTTGGCTCGAGAATCCAATCCATTTTCAAGCCAAAATGATTGATTTTTTGAATTAAAATTTGAATAATGCGTACACACTATAATACATCTATTTTTGAGTTAAAAGGCTTGATTTTTTAAATTCAAATTTGAATAACATGTACACATTATAATGCATACATCTTATAACACGTATACGATATGAGGAATGTGTTATAAGTTTACATTTATATTGTTACATTTATTTCCTTATACTTTAAATTTATTTTAGTAAATATAATAAATTAGAGTCTACATCTGATAGAGTTGATCTCATAGTTACATGCCTTACAATGTGAAAAATAGTTTTTCAAAATCTAATTTGGTTAGTAATTAGGCATTTTCAGGGTCTAATTATTGAACCTAGGGATTCTAGGGCATAAAATTTTCAATTGATGTCTATTTTTGGTAAAAATATAGTTATTTTTAGGTTTTTATGCCTTCTAAATTATTTCTTTGCATTTTTAGAAGTCCTAAATTTTTCAAAATTGAAGTTTGTAAAACACTCACTTTGAACTTGATCCAAAGTGTTGTGATTGGGGTAGCATAGGTCACATTGATGAACTACACACATCAAAGTACCACTTTGTGTTAATTTTACTTGTTCACCATCCCTTACTCATCCTCGATCACTTCTTACTCATCCCTTATCACCCCTAATCACTCTTTCATTATTATTTATTGTCCCAACTCATTAACTCATTGACCCTCACTATCCTTAATAATCTCTAATCACTCCCTTATCATCCATAATCACTCCTCCATTAACCCTCACTATCTCTTATCATCTATAATCACTCCCTCATTATCCCTCATCATCCCTAATCACTCTTTCCTCATCCTTCATCATCTCGAATTGCTTCCTCTGCATCCATCATCATCCCTAATCTCTCCCTTGTCATCCTTCCTCATCCTTAATCACTACCTCATTTTCATTCATTGTATATCATAATATATAATCACTCCCTTATCATCTTTAATCACTAATGATATAAGAACATGAATTGAAGCACTTCACATCTAGTTTCCAAAACACTAATGTTTTTTAAAAATGATTAAGTATAACTAGGTCAAACATCTAAAATTTGAATAGGAACTCATATTTGTTTCAAGAAAATAGAGTGGATAGATGGCCATGTAGTCCACCATTTTTTAGCATCATTTAATATTGTTTGAAACACTTTGATGAATATTTAGTTATGATCTTCCATTTTTTGACCTATAGCTTTTTATATTTTATTAATGAATATTTTTGTTATAAGAAAATGAATTGAAACACTTCAAGTCTAGTTTTCAAAATACTAATATTTTTTTAAAAATGATTAAGTATAATTAGGTTAAACATCTAAAATTTGAATAGGAACTCCTATTTTTTTCAAGAAAATAGATTGGATAGATGACCATGTGGTCCACCATTTTTTTAGCATCATTTAATATTGTTTGAAACACTTTGATGAATATTTAGATAATATCTTATAGTTTTTGACCTATAACTTTTTATATTTTATTATTGAATATTTTTTTATTATTAATTTTAAAAGTAAATAGATCTTAAAAAATGATAAAAAAAAGATATCCAACTATGTGTCCCCCTTAACTACCTCAAAAAAAAATGGATTTTATTTTTTGAATGTGTGTAGACTTAGGCCTAGTTTATGACCATATAATTTATTTTTAACTTGGATGAATGAAAAACAAATTATATTAACATGTATAGACATGTATATTTGTAGCATGTGGTGGCCTAAAAAAATATAATTAGAAATAGACTTAGTTTATAACTTTAAAATAATCCAAATTTTATAAAAATCATATATTTGAAAAGAGAAGAGATTGATCATCATCATGGTAATAATTTTTAAAAATTGGTTAATGGAATTCCTAGTGTATTTGACAATAGAAGTTGAAATTTGTTATTTTCTATTTAACCTATTGGACTTGGTTGTAGAATGATAGGTCCAATCCTTTGGCTCAACAATCCAATCCATTTCTGATCTAAAAGGCTTATTTTTTGAATTCAAAATTTAATAACACATATGTGTTATAATGCATTTATTTTTGAGCCAAAAGGATTGATTTTTTGAATTCAAATTTGAATAATGTGTACGTGTTATAGTGCGTATGTTTTATAACATGTGCACAATATGAGGAATGCATTATAAGTTTATATATATATATATACATATATATATATATGTATATATATATATATGTATATATATATATGTATATATATATGTATATGTATATATATATGTATATATATATGTATATATATATATGTATATATATATATATGTATATATATATGTATATTGTCACATTTATTTCTTTATACTTTAAATTTATTTTATTAAATATATTAGATTAGAGTCTACATTTGATAGAGTTGGTCTCATATCTCGACATATTATAATGTGGAAAATAGTTTTTCAAGATCTAATCTAGTTAGTACTTAGGCATTTTTAGGGTCTAAGTATTGACCTAGGGATTTTAGGGCATAACATTTTCAATTTATGTTCTTTTTTGGTAAACATATAGTCATTTTTTAGGTTTTTGTGCCTTTTGAATTATTTCCTTGCATTTCTAAGAGTCTTAAATTTGTCAAAATTGAAGTTTTTAAACCACTCACTTTGAACTTGATCCAAAGTGGTGTGATTGGGGTAGTATATCTCACATTGATGACCTACACACATAAAATTATCATTTTATGTTAATTTCACTTTCTTATTATCCCTTATCCATCCCCAATCACTCCCTACTCATCCCTTATCACCCCTAATCAATATCTCATCTTTCTTTATTATCTTTAATCACTCCCTAATTGATCCTCACTATATTTAGTCATCTCTAATCACTCCCTTATTATCCATAATCATTCCTATATTTACCCTAATTATCTCTCATCATCTATAATCACTCCCTCCTCATCCCTCATAATCCTTAATCACTCTTTCCTCATCCCTCATCATCCTTAATCACTTCTTCCTGATCTATCATCATACCTAATCACTCCCTCCTCATCCTTATTCATCCTTAATCACTCCCTCATTGACCTTCATTGTGTCTCATAATCTCGAATCACTCCCTTATCATCCTTAAGCACTCTTCTATTGACTATCACCATCCCTCATCATCCCTGATCACTCCCTCCTCATCCTTCACAATGCCTAATCACTCTTTCCTCATTTCTCATCATCCCTAATCACTCCCTCATTGACCCTCACCATCCCTCATCACTCTACTAGTGACCCTCATGATCCCTCATCATCCTTAAACATTCCCTCATCATCTAATGTAAGTATATACTCTAAAGGTATCTTTGATTCCAATCATATGTTGTTTAATCCATTACAATAGAAATTAACTATTTTTTAGGACTTGTGTTTCCAATAACCATTTGTGATAGTTAATTTTATTACTGAATGAATTGGATGATCTTTAAAAATTATAGTCAAGTAACAAAAGTAATATCATAAAATAGTGTCTGAATGTAAGTTCATAAAATTATCTTTGTTGTGCAGCTATTTGGTTCCATATTTAGTATCTTGGCTCAAAGTATAAAAATTAAACATATATGCACTCCTTGTATGTGTAATGTATCCCAAATGTTTTATCTCTTACATGGAAAATGAAAATTTACTCATGTTATAATAAAAATATGTTTCTAAAAAATGTGAAACACTAGTTCAACATGGTGTAGATGTTCATCCCCTATTTTCTAAATATTAGGAAGTATTCAAGGTGGTTTTTAAAAATGACATACTTAAAGGGTATGAGGATGTCATTAAACATATCAATGAATTAATTCACTACATGAGTTAACCTAAAAGGTATAACCAACTACTCAAGCAATCCTTCCTTTATTTTTAAGACTATATTCCAAATGTCTAGAGGTTCAAAATGAAGATGATGATACCCAAACTTAAGATCAATTTTGGAAAATACTTCTACACCATGGATATGGTAGAAAAATTCCTTAATATTTAGATGAGGATAATAATTATTCACTTTAATCTTGCTAATATTTTTTTAATTAATTCACATCCTCATGTCCCATCTTTCTTTGGCCAATCACAATTGGGCTTATGTAATGTAACGAGTTGGGCATGATGTGTCCATTATCCATGATTTCATGGATCTACCACTTTATATATCCATTTTCTATAAATTATTTGTTGTATAAAAAGGTTTGAGGTAGAGGTAGTTAAAGGATCAAATTAATAGTATTGTTTAGTTTACAATATGTAGGAACTTATTTAGGTGACTGAAATATATCCTTGTATTCATCTAGTCTATGGTTTATTTTTTTGTCTTTATTATTGTTAGATAAATCACACTATGATATGGTGCCACAAGGATTTTATTACATTTGATTTTTACCATCAAGAGTATACTTCTTACTAGAATCGATAATATTCTTGCACTTCCTAGCACTAATGACTAAAAGCTTATGAAATAATTATAATACATGGTATTTTAGATCATGAAAATCTATCACAACATTTCAAGAATTTAAATCATAGACTACATGTCAATGGTAAATATATGGTTAACCACTTGTAAAACATTGCATACCTCTAATGGTGAGATGTCACAAAGGATTTCATCTTTAAAAGGTTTGAATTTGTACACCAAATGACACTACTAGATGATCTATTTCTTAAGGCCTACACTAGAACACTAGTGTATGGTTATGGATGATGCATCAATTTCAAGCTCAATTTTTTTAAAATATTCTTTAGGAGAAAATAAATTCTTATAAATTCCATTGGAAATGATTAAGTGTATTGGTTAACCATTGATCTACATTTATTAATGAAATAATATTTTTGAATTCATATATTTTATTGTTAGGAGAAGTAGAGAAATTTTTAATACTGACCATATCATTGGGTTTTTAATCTATTTTACTTACCTTTTGATAGTGGTAGATAACATGTACCTACTTCCTAGAGTTGTGCAAGTAGAGAGCTCACAGTGTGACACACTTCATTAGATTGAATATTGAAGTTATGAATTAAGCACCACTTCCAAGTCTTAGACTATTTGTTCTAATCATTTGAAAATTATTTTCCACTCTTTATTATGACGACTCAATCATAGACATAAAAATATAAGGCCTTCAATGTAATTATTCAGATTATAAAATATCCTCATATGGAAAGTAATTGATTGGTTTCAAGAAATCACATAGCTTGGTGATCCTCATATTTACTAACCATTTTTGGTGTTGTGGTGGTTTTACTTGCTTCTATTTTTCTAGCAGATCTTTAATTTTGAATTACATAATTTCTAATAGGCCCATATTTTTTCATAGGTGTTGAATATTTATGTTTCAATTTTTCCTCCATATCGTTTTGATCACTATGTATTATATTTTATGCTAGCACTCAACTCTCCACTTGTAGCTCCTAGAATTTTTAAATCCCAACAAAATACCACTATCCATTTTGACCACCAATTTAATGAAAAATATAATAATGTCCTAAAAATTAGAATCATTTTAGCCTATGTTATACATAGGCTAGTATATTATGTTAGTTTATTCAAACAAGCCATTTTCTATTCATATTTATAGTATTTTCCTCATTCAACACATATACCATGTAACCTAGTTTTGTCCATTACTTGCATAATGCTTTGTTAGACTCCAATTGTAAGGATATCCATAGGATGAAAGAGTATATTGTGATAAATTACCCACACATATCCAAATAAATGAAAATAATATATAGATGATACTTAGAATTACAAAAATTACCTATCTAAAAAATAATCATGTAGGCATTATCCATCAAGTAAAATTCACCCCCAAGATTTTTCATAAGCTCTTTATACCTAAGAAGTAAAAAATTTTCATATCATATATTTTTAATTTTTTTATAGGTCTTTAGCCTTTATAGTATGCCTAATCAACCTTAAATAAATTCTTTGATATATTTTGGACCACTTTATATGATCATTTGACAAACATCATTAAAGGAGTTAAATATGATCATTTATAAAGGAGTTAAATATGATAATTTGATATACATCATTAAAGGAGTTAAATATTGTGGTTTGTCCAACAATAAAAAAGATAAAATAATTGAACCATGCCAAAATAATTACCTTCTTTTCTTATTTCATGCCACATATTTAACTCCTTATACTAACATGAGGTTCTTATACTCTGAATTTTATTACTCACTCAATAAACATGGTTTATTCTTTTGAAGTACACATGTCCATTCTTTATATCGATTTAAAAACCTATAAAATTCACTTCATTCCATTACAACTTTTTCATTATTCAAGGTTGAAAACAATAGTTCTTAAGCCTTGACAACCATGACACTAACAATCCAAGCAATTCACACCTAAAAATCTCATAAATATTGCCATATATATAAGTGATAATAATTAATTATGCATGAAATCCTATTCTAATAAAAAATTCCTTTGTGACATTATGTATTCTATCTTCTAGCCATATTTTAAGGTCTTGCTGACCTAACAATCCTCTTAACACCTTGCACATACTAGTAATTGAACCATTGTTAGAAGTGGTCCCTAGAAATCCTCAACATGATATGTTATCATTTTAGTTTACAACTTACTATGAGACTCATAAGATATATAATGATCCATACATGATAATTTAATGTTAAAATTGTTTAAACTTGTATTTATTCCAATTATGTACCTAAAATGGATTGATTAAAATTTAAAATTTGTAACGATGAATATTTTCAAAGAGAACCATGTATAACTTAGAAAACAAAATAATTACTATTCATACAATTAGTTATATAAAATTGCAAAGGCTAAGGATAATTTTTTTTGTAAGAGACATTGATTCCCAAAATTTAGTACATCAAAATAACCAAAACAATAATTAACTTATCTTCCTATGAGTGCAAGATGCTTATACATTTAACATGAAGCTTTGGCTTCTCATCTCTTCATTTCTCTTCCTAATTTGTCATAGGAAACTGTTCAACCTTATATTTTTATTTTCTACTTATATGAATGTTTAAAAAATGTAAAATATATATGTCTCACATATATAACATCTAAAAAATAACTTATGAAATAGAATTTGTAATCCCTTACTAACACTAAATCTTTATATTAGGAAGAGTGATACCTTTAATAATACCTTGTTCAATTTTGTCAACTAATAAATACATAAAGGCCTCAATAGTAATAACATATTGAGAAGTAATTAATTAATTAATCTATTGTACCCACCATCAAGGTATTTTATGGAGTGATTAAGTATGAGGAGGGACAAGGAGAGATTAAGTAGAGATGGTGAGGGATTCATTATGGATGATGAGGGATGGTGAGGGTTAATGAGGGAGTGATTAGGGAAAATGAGGGAGTGCTTAAGAATGATGAGGGATGGTGAGGATTGATGAGGGAATGGTTAGAGGTGATGAAGGATGAGAAACGATTGATTAGAGATGATGAAGCAATGACTATGGATGATAAGGGTTAAAAATAAAGTGATTGGGGGAAATAAGGGAGTTTTGGGGAAAATGAGAGAGTGATTATAAATGATGAGGAATGATTAGGGTCAATAATGGAATGATTACAGATGATGATGGATGAGGAGGGAGTGATTAGGGATGATGAGGGATGATGAGGGTTGATGAAGTGATGATTAAGTATGATGAGGGAGTGATTAGGGATGATGAGGGATGATGAGGGTTGATGAAGTGATGATTAAGTATGATGAGGGAGTGATTAGGGATGATGAGGTATGGTGAGATCTAATGGAGTGAATAGGGATGATAAGGGGGTGATTAAATATGATGAGGGATGGTGAAGGTCAAAGAGGTAATGATTAGGGATGATGACGGATAGTGAGGGTCAATGAAGGAGTAATTATCAATGATAAGGGAGTGATTAGAGATGATGAGGGATGGTGAGGGTCAATGAGGGAGTGATTAGGGGCAATAAGGAATGAGGAAAGAGTGATTAGGAGGGATGTGGGATCAATAAGAAGTGATTAGAGATGAGGGAGGGATGATGAGCAAGTGAAATAAACACAAAGTGTTTATTTGATGTGTGTAGATCATTAGTGTGACATATGTTGCCCCAATCACACCAATTTGGATCAAGTTCAAAGTGAATGGTTTGAAAACTTCAATTTTGACAAACCTAAGACTCTTATAAATGGTAAGAAAGAATGTAGAAGGGACAAAAACCTAAAAAATAACTATATGTTTACTAAAAATGGACATTGATTGCAAAATTTATGCCCTAAAATCCTTAGGTTCAATACTAAGACCCTAAAAATGCCTGAGTGCTAACTAGATTGGATTTTGAAGAACTATTTTCCAAATCATAAAGTGTGTAGTTGTGAGAGAAACTCTATTAGATGCATAATGACCCTAATTTCTTATAATTACTAAAATAAATTTAATGTATAAGGAATATAAATGTAACTACTTAACATTTAAAGTAGTAAATATAAACTTCAAGTAAAGATTGGTTTTGTGTACATGTATTGTTTCTTTCCTATGAAAAATAATAGCAACATGTATTCATTCATCATAATGTGTATTTATTACTCTTAATGCATAGGTGTTATTAGGAATGTGTATGCATTATTAGGTTTGGTGGTTTTGATACTAAATTCAAATAAGGCATATACATTATTACCATAATGCGTACACATTATTTTTATAATTCATATGTGTTAATGGAAATGTCCATATGATTGCCCCCTAACTCCATGCACATACCCCCTACACACCAATTAAAACATATGGAAAGAGATCTTGGAAATATCTGAATTCCAAACTATTCTTATCACACATCTCAGTTACCATTTTAGGAGCATTTGTTTCTAAAAATATTTGGAAAGCTTGGGAACTCCTTAAAAGACACTTGTAGTGAGATGGAGATGGTTTTAGAATTGGCCACTCTCTCTCAACTCTAACTCTTTATGGGTTGTCTCATGTTCTTAATTATCATGAGGTTTATTTCTCCTTTGTACCTTGGATTGAGATCTTTAAACCTTACCAAAAATTCATTAGAGTTATTCCAACCTATTTTGCAGATAAACTAGAGATTGGATACTTTGGCAAGCTCTTAGAATTTAATATAACTTTCACGAAATAGACCATAAGTCTATTTTGTAAATTCATAACTCTCTACATAAAGTGTTTCTTCATAGAATTAGAGTTTAATATACTTTTATATAGTAGAATGATTGGAATTGGCTTGTTGAAAAGACATTCCTCTTGTATCAACCCTGGTTAAGTTATCAAATTCTTTCCTCACTTTAGCTGAGTTAGGGTTCTCAATGCCAAGTGGAGAGTCAATTAATTTGTATATGTTTGGAAAAGAAGTTTTAAACATGTGTGGGATGATATTATCTATCCTAAACAAGCACATTTACTCTCATGTATTATCCACCACCAGTGTCTTATTGGCACTCATCTTGTGCACATGGGGATGGCTCACCTTTAATTTGTAATCAGTCAAAGACCTTAAAGACTATATTTTGGTTCTATAAACATGCCCAGTTAGTGTGGATTTAGATTCACACCTTTTCAACATTTTATGTCAAGAAATTTTTACTTGGAAGATGGTGTTGTTAGAGGACTTAGTCATGATTCCTACATAGTTCACAAAGATTTAACATTTTTTGAGCTCAAATTTTATTTTATTATGGAAGAAAATAAAAATGTTATTTTCTCTCATGTTACTCTAGAATATTTTTCTCTCATTTTAAGAGGTTTAATGTGTTATGTTTCAAATTTAAGTATAAGTGGATAAGGTGCATTTATAGGTTGATCACTTCCAAACTTTATTGGATCATTGGAGGAGTGCCCCATGCATTATTAGTTAGGTCCCTCCCTATTATCTTCATCTTTGACTACTCTCATGGGACCGAAGATTTAGGTAATAGATAATATACCACTATCAAAGTAGATGATGGAGTGTCTCTCCTCAATGATTCTTTCCTCTACCACCAATGAGTCCTCCTACTATTATTGGTGGGTCTGGGTGATCAACACCCTCACAGGGAAAGTTTTATTAGATTGCACTTGTTATCTCCCTTCTAGGTAGGTTGAAGATAAAGATAAATAAAATGACAATGATGGTTGGGAGCCCTAATATATGTAGTGAACCTACCTACTAGAAGTGACTATGGAGATAAGCCAAATGATCCACCACCACCTCCACCTCTGCTCTTGATTTTGGTTTTTCCTCTTGCTTAAGTTTGTTCTTGTTAATTTTGTTTTGGAATTTTTTGGTTGAAAAGATTTATAAACCAATTTCTTATATACTTGGAATTTTCCAATATAACTCTCAAGAGTGTGATTTTCCACTCACTTTTTTATATGATTAACTTTTTATCCTAATGTTTTATTAGTATAATTGATAAAAAAAAATAATTTAAAACATTTGTTAGTTCACCTTTAAATTTGTTAGTACTATAAATTTTATAAATTATTTTACTTCAATATGTTTTTAGATTAATCCACTGATCAATTATAGAGGTCATGAATCATCGTTAAACTTCTTTTTAAGAAATTCTTTGGTATTTCATATTTTCCTAGCGCAACCTCTTTTTAATCTATGATGGATAATGTTAATATTTAAAGTGATATTTTAAAATTTATTTTTATTGAAATTAAATAGGTTGAGTTTATATTTTAAATATTTAATCACAACTTTAAACTCTTATGGAAGTAAAACTAGATTCAATTAAGAATATATGGTATAAAATATTACATTTTATTTTGAAATTTTATGTTATAAAACATTTTATATTTATAAATTAATTAATTTATGGACATGGTTTATTAAATATATAATACATTTCTTGAGCAAAGATTGACATCAACATATAAATGTTTATATAGATATAATTTTTAAATTAACTTTAACTTTCTAGTTAGAAAACTTGATCTATGATAACATATAAATCTAATATAATAAAATATTTATGCCAATGAAAATAATGTTACACTAAAAATGAACCTTTTGCTAACATAACCATTGATTGCTTGCATTTGAGTACCTTTCTTTTCTCAACCTCACCTCTTCTAAAAAAAGTCTAACAAATATTCTAAAAATATCTCACTATCTTAAATTGAAAACACACTAATGTAATATGATTTTGAGCACTGTTTGTTGATGTGGTTTTAAGCAGTATTTTTGTCTAGATTTTTATTTTTTGGTGTTATGTTTTGAGATGGAATTTTATCCTCCAACTAGAGTATGAGTAGTGAATTTCAACCATCTACATTACTATGTAACCTTCCATGCTTTTATTATCTTATTATTTATATAATAAAGTTATATTGAAGCATTCTAATAGTAAAACACAATATCTCAAATTGAAAACACCTAATCTATGCATATTTAGAATTGATTCTAAACAGCGTAAAATATTCATATCATATTGCTAAAACATTTATGATAGAAAAAACAAATCAAATGATTAGCATGCAAAGTTTGAGATAGAATGTTATGGAGCACTAGATGTCCATATGTTTTTAGGGTTTCCCCATCCTTCACATCATTGATCTATCTTTGATCTAGGCAAGATTAATTTTATTTTGATAGAACATTTATTATGTTGAGTCAAGTTAGCCTTCTACCCTTTAGGCAGTGTTCATTCCCTTTATTAAATGTCCACTACCACCATTTTTGCATCATTTTATGTAGCTATTATTGAAGGGATATTGAGAACTAATGTCACTGAAACAACCTCAAAAGTTTTCCCCAAAGGTCTACCATGAGGTATTGACTCTAAATTCACACTCTTTTACTAGAAATGGTTTTGGATTTACCAAAGTTTGATAAAGCCTATAATTATTTTAAAAATCTTACCTTGGTTGCTTATTTTGTGGGTCAAGTTCCTTTAGAGAGCCTGTTGAAGCAATGGGTTCATAACCACTAGCAATGCCACATGGTGAAATTGGGAGGGGTTCGAAACCTCACTAAGGGTTTTTTCCTATTTCATTTCACAAAACTTGAATATTGAAAAGTTATTAATAACCATGTCCTCTAATTTATTCGTAACACTTTGGTTGCTTTCTCCCATTGGACATAAGACTTTAATTCTTAGAATAATCTAAACTCAAAATCTCAATTTGGGTAGAATTTCCAAGCTTACATCTTCCTATATGGAATTTTGTTAACCAACTTATCAAGCCTCTAGGCCACTTTGTCTACCAAGTTCTCTGCAACACATCCTTATAGAAGGGTCTGTGTGGAAATAGATCTTACTAAAGACCTCAAAGAGTTCATTGATGTTCAAGTAGGTAATAATCATTTTACATAGCATGTGCTTTATATCTATTGGTGCATTTATTTGCTTTATTGAATTTACTTGTATTTATTATTTAGATTGGTCCACTAATTATTTGTTGTAATTAGTTTATTATGTGATTAATAATTTTCACCAGATAGGATAATCTTGCTTAGTTAGTAGTTAACTTGGACACCTATCTTGTTACCATGGAGTTTCACTCTGCTATTCAGAGTAAGATAGGATAAGATTGCTTAACTAGTAGTCAACTTGTGTTGATCATTTACACAAGTTTGGAATCTATCTTGTTATTGTAGAGTTGTATAAAAACTATTCATGTAGTCAGATATCAGTTGAACTACACGTGTTCTATGAGTTCCATGATCTTTATCTTGCACACCTTGCTCTATATAAGTAATGACTATTTATTTATTCATCATCAAATTAATAATGAATTATTAGAGTAATTCATCATATTTGAGTTATTTATTCATTTCAATTATTATCTTTGATATACAGTTATTATTTATTACTATTATTGTTTTATCTCTTGTTCATACTTTCTATTAGATTCATTAGATCCTGTATGCTAATTCTAACATGGTACTAGAGATATCTTGAATCTGTAGATTACTAAATATATAAGTGAAAAATATCTAGATATAGGATCCATTTTTTGATTTTGTTTACAGGCAAAAATTGGAGCTTTGTGGGGAATTTATGAGCTCACCATTGAGTTTAGAGTGCCCAAGATAGTCTACAATTTTATCCAAATTAATCATAGGAGGCAAAATTGGTAAGGGTTTAATCTAGAAACACCATGCCCATATCTAGTAGGTACCTAAAAATTAAATCTTGAGAAAAATAGACCTCATGTTTCCTTCAAAAGGTGTAAAAACCTACATATCCATATATAATTTATCTAATTTGGACATAGTCACCAAGAAGGAAAATTGTTTTTTACTCCTAGGTACATCCATATAGACTATGCAGGGCAAAAAAAAATTGAGCAGGCCTCATGGATTAGCAGGCATAATTGATAGCGCAATTTTGGGAGCCTACCATTTGAACACCAGGAGGTATTTTTGAGTGAAATGTTTTTTGAAATATCTTAAAATTTTATGCTATTCATTGTTGTACTTGTAGTTTTTTTTAGATTTATCTAGAATTTATGTTTTTCAATAACATCTCTTTCCCATCCTCATTTATACAACTTTAGAGGCTCATAACTTTCAAAAACGACCTCATATTAAGGTCTTGGTTTTTTTCAAAGTTAATATTTTTTATAAGCACAACACATGGGTGTAGAAATTTTTGTGTTAAAGTGCATACTTTTTTGTAATTTTAGCCTAGAGGGCCTAATTGAGCTTTTTATAGATTGGCAAAATTATAATTCATCCTTGTAACTTCAATTAATTATAAAGTGCCAACAAATACTTGTTGGGTGGGATAAAACTAAGTAATTCAAGGGGGTTTTATGGTGTGTTCTATACTTTGATTTCTACTTTGTGATGATTTATTTCCAATTTCATCATGGGGAATCCTATGTTCTTATTATTAACAACATACAACTATAACACATGGAAATAGAATGCTTGGAATGCATTAATAATGATGAGATATACGCCTTACATAATAACTCTTCTTACTCCTACTAATGCAAAAGAGTTACAACACTTTCTCTTTGAAACTACTAAGGTTATTGGATGCATTCAACTTACATGTCTTTAGATTTGAATTTTCATCTTGAAAAATGTGCAAATCCAATATATCCTTGGGATAAATTAGCATCATTGTTTGGAAAAATAGATGAGGTTCATGATTACCAAATTGACAATGAATTCATTAGTTTGAATCCTAAAAGTTATGCTATAATACAAGACTACATCACTAAAGTCATAGATCTTAGAGCATAAATTTTTTAATGTAAAATTGATAAAAAAGGATATTCAATTGATTTTTAGTGCCTTACATAAATTAGGTCCTAAATATTCATCCTTTGTCTCTAGCTTTCAAACTCATAGGCTCACATTGGGCACAACATATCAAATGCCCACTTTTGAGGTATTCTCTAAGATTCTAATGGCTAAAGAAGAAAAGTTAATAGCTACCGGTCTAATCAAGTCATCCAAATTTCAATCTCTAGTTACAAGTCAAACTCAACATAAGCAAGTTTTAACATCAACATCAAATACAAGTTCAAGTAAAAAGAAGCAGAATAATCAAAATAAGTCACAGAAAGATAATAACAAAGGGTAACAATATTCCTCACAAGGAGATTATAAATCCACTAATAAGAAAGGAGATTCACAAAAAAATATTGACACTCCTTTCCCTTATTACAAAAATGGGTTTCATAGTGAACAAGATTGCTGGAAGAAAGAAACTAATGACCTTAAGGGCCTTCTCAAGAAGAATAACATCAATCAATCCTCTTAAAAGGATTCTTTCACTAATTCAAATTCATGGAAAGGGAAAGCCACGACACTAGTTGCACTGGAAAATTCTCCCAAGTCATGGGTACTTGACTCAGGTGCTTCACACCATATGGGTTTTGATCAAGAATAATTTTTTGGATTAGAACCAAGTTCCTTACCTCATATTCTCATAGGTGATGATTCTAAGGTAGATGTCATAGGAAAAGGTATAGTTGATGTTGATAGTGGTGTATTTGAGGATGTCTTCTATGTGTCAGAGTTATCAACTAACCTTCTCTCTATCTACCAAATCACTCACTTTAATACTAATAGGAAATTTGAGTTCACACCTGATTCTGTATTAATCAAAAAATTGGAGGATAATGCCTTAGTTACAGTGGAAAAATTCTAAAATCATACTTAGCTTTATTTGTTCTCCCTTTTTGTGCCTTAGTCTTCCTCTATAGCTTTACTCTCACACATTGATTCAATGAGTAAGCTATGGCATGAGTAGTTTGGTCATCTAAACTATCGCTATTTACAATAACTTAGTCAACAATAAATAGTTACAAGACTTCCATAGATTCAGTTTTTAGGGGGTGTATGTCATGGTTGTTCCTTGGAAGGCTACACAAGTCCTCAAACTTGTTCATAATGATTTAGTGTGTCCATTACCTACTTTATATTTTATTAAAACCCATTATGTTATCACATTTATTGATGACTATTTCAGATATACTGGGGTTTATTTTCTAAAACTCAAGAGTGAAGTATTTGATATATTTCTAGAGTTTAAATCTCTAACAGAGAAACAATCAAGGAAGTATGTCAAGATCCTCCTCATTGATAATGGAAGGGAATATATGAACAATAATTTTGAATAATTATGTCTCTTGAAGGAATTGATCTTTAGCATTCAGTTGTATACACACCTTAGTAGAATGGTGTAGCAAAGAGGAAGAACAAATTATTAAAATCATTACTACCTAAGTACAGGGTGAAATAAATTAATTATGTTGCATATATATATAATAATGTTCCTCATAAAGCTTTAAGGGGATAACACCTATTAAAGCTTAGTACAATACGAAGGTATAATGCATCATTTCAGATTCTTTGGTAGTATAGCATGGGCTCACATACCTTTAGACAAGCATTGTGCTTTAGAACAACAAATCCAGACTTGCATATTTGTGAGATATCCTAATGGCATTAAGGGGTATTGGCTCATTGATCTAGATTCACATGAGCTTATTATAGTGATAAGTGTTTACTTTGAAGAAAGTACTTCAGATATGTCTTCTAACATTTCTCATTCTTCTTCCTTAGAAGAATAAAATAGTAGTGATGATGATACTCCTACTTCATCTACTCACAAAGATGATGAGGTAATACCTCCCCAACCAGGTTTAGTAGGTTAGATTCCATTTCCTCCTCTTCCTCCTCTAGTTCCTCACCCATTGATGCCTTTATGGTATAGACAAACTTTGGAGGATGCAAACCCTCTTGTTGGGGATCTATTAGATAAAAGGAGAACATGGTCATAGCATGATCCTCCACATTCCTAGATTGCCACAACTTATAATCCATAGTCTTTTTAGGAAGCCACAGGGACAGTTGAGTGGGATTCATTAATGGAAGAGGAGAATGACTCATTGATTAGGAGCAACACTTGGGATCTTGTTCCTTTTCCTAAGGGAAGAAAATTATTATGGTGTAGGTGGATATATCAGACTAAGTTTGTAGTGGATGGAAATATTGATAAGTATAAAACATGCTTAGTAGCCAAAGGTTTTTCCCAAGTGGAAGGCATTGATTATACATAAACCTTTGCACCTATTGCTAAGATGAATTCCATTCATATGATACTAGTTATTGGTGTAGTTTATGGCTGGGTTATATATCAGATGGATGTGAAGAGCACATTTCTTCATGGGGATCTTCATGATGAGATATATATGGATTAACCATAGGAGTTCATTCAAGATTCTTCATTGGTGTGCCACTTGCATAAGTCTCTCTATGGTCTAAAACAAGCCCCCAAGGCTTGGTATTCTAAGATGGGCACGTTTCTTCTCTCAGTTGGGTTCTCGAGATGTCACTTATATCCAAATGTCTACATTCTATAGTAGGAAGATTCACTATTTTAATTGGTGTTATATGTTGATGATCTCATTATTACAAGGAGCATAGCATCAATCATTAGTAGTGTTAAGACTACACTTCAAGATAGGTTTTCTATGACAAAAATGAGCCTATTGCATTATTTTCTTAAGATTTAGATATCATAGTCTTCTTTTGGGATTACACTTTCACAGCCTAAGTATGTCATGGACTTGTTACCTCAGTTTCACATGGCTAATTATATGCCTTCACTAACTCCCTTCTTATTTGGAGTTAGACTTGAGATTCATTGTTCCAATCCCTTGGTTGATGCCATATTATATCTCTATCTTGTAATCAACCTCATATATCTAACTCATACATGACCTAACATTCCATATGCAGTTTCCATGGTTTCATGCTTTATGCAGATACCACATGAGCTTCATTGGGGAGCCACCAAGTGCATTTTGAGCTACATTCATGGCACTATCATATATAAGATTCACTATACAATAGGTATAAGTTTAGACTTGGTGGGATACACATATTCTAATTGGGTTGGTGATTATGATGATTGTAAGTCTACTTCTAGTTACAACTTTCACTTTGGATATAGCCCCATTTGTTGTTAAAGCAAGAAGTAACATGCTATTTCTCCTTCATCTACAAAGGCTAAGTATTGTGGCATTATTAATGCCACTACTAAGGATATATGGCTTCAAAATACTCTCACTAAGCTTGGTGTTCCATTTTAGAATCCATAAATCATCTACTGTGATAACTAGAGCACTATCCTGATCTTGAAGAATCTGATTCATCATTAGAGAACCAAACACATAGAGATTCATATGCACTTTATCAAGGAGTTGATTCAGGCAAAGATCATTGATCTTCAATATTGTCCTATGGAGGAGCAAATTACATATATTTTCACCAAACCTTTCATTGAGATCAAGTATCTTCACTTGTAATCTCTTTTGGGGATGCAGGACATTAGTTCTTCAAGGGACATCAATTATTCAGGGGGGTATCCTAGACCTTCATTTTGAAGAGGAATTTTTTTCCTTTGGGTTTTATCCTTTCCTCATCTATTTTTATAGAGTATCTAATATGTCTACACATTGTCAGGACTCTTATCTATATATCCCTACCTAAACTTCACTTATGGGGGGGGGGGGGGTGTTGGTGCATTTATTTTATTTATGTCATTTCATTATATTTATTATTTATATTGATGCACTAATTACTTATTATAATTAGTTTATTATATAGATTAATAATTTTCACCAAATAGGATAAGCTTGCTTAACTAGTAGTCAACTTGGACACCTATCTTGTTACTGTGGAGTTACACTCCACTATTCAAGGTAAGATAGGATAAGATTTTTTAACTAGTAGTCAACTTGTGTTGATCATTTACACAAGTTTGATACCTATCTTGTTATTGTGGAGTTGCTATCCACTAATCATGTAGTTAGATATCAATTGAAATACATGTGTTTTATGAGTTCCCTGATCTTTATCTTGCATGCCTTACTCTATATAAGTAATGGCTATGTGTGTATTCATCATTAGATCAATATTGAATTGTCAGATTAATTCATCATATTTGAGTTATTTATTCATTTTAGTTATTGTCTCATATATATAGTTATTATTTATTACTATTACTTTTTTATCTCTTGTTCATGCTTTCTATTAGATTCATTAGATCTTATATGTTAATTCTAAGAATATCAACCTCCCAAACACTTATTTCTTGTGCCAATTTTTGGACCATATGATTATAAAACTCCTCTAATGGTCTTTACTCCTTTTTTTCCTCAAGAAAAAATTGGGTATGATTCAAAACCCCATAATTTTCATGGGTGGACAACATGCTCTAATAGGAAGAATAATGTAATTTATGGAAGTGCCAAACCCCAAATAACTATGTATCAACTCACATAGGAGGCAAGCTCATCAATATCTATTTTTAAAGTCCTTAAGCTCATGCAAGTTTAACCCACACTTCTTATATTGCATTCTCCTCAGGTAGTCACCCATTTTGTTTCTTCGCATCTCCCACTCCTATAACTTCATCCTCACAACCCCCTTTAGGGGTAAATGACTCATGTTTAGAGATTCGTATTATGACCCTCAACCATAAATATATTATGTGGTGATCTTGTATTTCCTCACCCTATGCATATAAGGATTATTTACTAAATAAAAAGGTAGCCTTTCAAACTTGGAGACAATTCCATTCCTAGATCAGTATTTAATTAGTGTATATCCCTCTAATGTATTATAGAGGGAAATGATATTTTATGCCCCTAACCTATCACATGTATTAGGATATGAATAGCTGACTTGTGGCTTACTTATCTCTCATTAATGTTATATCACATTTATCTATGCTTTCATTAGGTTAGTAGGTCAGCCTATGGAGTAGCCATGGCCTAGGTAGACTATATATAGGAGGTAGTGGGTAATTATTTATCATTGTATCAAAGTATTCATTTATTATTACAAGTAATTGGGAGGTTGCCCCTCAAAGCAGCTTATCTATTATTCATATTTTCTACTATATTTCCATATCATTTTGATCTATTTCTATATTTCTACTTATTTGGTGAATTAATATCATTATAAGTGGTATCAGAGCATCGATTTGGGCCATAATTAAGACAAAAACCCTAGATATTATAATTTGGATATATATCAAAAATAGTTTCTAATTTATTTTATAAATTTTAAATGTGAGACATAATTCAAGTAAGCTTACATTCAAATTTTTGTTCAATTTGATCTATTTTGAAAACGTTATCTTCATTTTAGGATGTTTCATAAATTCACTCTATAGTGTGTAATTTAAGGAATTTTTTAGATTTATTTATATTTTGTAAACATTAGAAAAATATAGCTAGGTTATGTTCTTTTTAGTTTCTAATTTGAAGCTGACATAAGTACAAAATCACTTGGTCAATGTTAGGTCAAAAGTTTCAATCAAGGTCAACATTTTCAAGCCCTTTTATGGTAGGATTGCAAACTAGGGGCCAAGGAAAGGGTACCAAAGCCTCAGGTAAAAATCCTTAAAAGGAATAGATGGAGTCATGAGGGGGAGTTAATGGATCCTTTATACCAAGATTTTTTGAGATAGATCGTAAAATGAGCCAACTTGACTACAATGTGTAAGGCATTCAAAGTGAGATGCAAGGTATACAATTTGATATGAAATCTGTATAATCTAGTTTGGAAAATATCATGATGTCTTTAAAAAATAATCAGTCAAATCAGACAACTATCACTATTACACAACCCCACCAAGGTGGATCTCCCAACCAACCTAATCCAAATCCAAGTACCTTGCCACAACAGAACTTGTTACCAAAGGTAAATGTGTGAAAATTTGAAGGAAGGGAACCACTCAATTGGATCAACCAAATGAATAATTTTTTTATCTTAATTAGATACCATATGGACATAAGGTTATCATGGCATCCTTGTCTATAGAACCTGAATAATTTAATTAGTATCAATGGTTGTGTGTTAAAAAAAAGATGACTCTTAATGTCACCTAGTTAATTTTAACAAAGGAGTTGTAATTACACTATAGCAATAGTGTGACAGATAATTACTACATGAAACTAGAAAAATTATGATAGAATAGTTCAATCAAGGATTATATTCATAATTTTCAAATCCTATCTTTACATGTGGAGATAATTTCTAATGAGAACCTTAATGACCTATTTTTAGGAGGCCCTAAGGGACCACAATCAACATAAGGTATGCATGTTTAATCCATTTAAGGTTTTTGATTATATTATCATGGCACATAGGGCTAAGGAAAAATTCATATCCAATAAGAAGCATCCATTCACTCACTTTAGATATCATAGCATATAGAGACCATCATTTCCTCCACCTATCAGATTGACCCTTCAACAAATTGAAGAGAAGTGTGAAGAAGTTATTCTACATTGAGTAATCCAATGAAGAGGATGAAGAGGATGATGCCTCTAATGATTATGAAGAAGAGATAGAAGAGGTACCTAAATATTCCAAACCTAAATCTCTTGTCATACACTTTTGGGTATTATCACTCCTCAAACACTTAAGGTGGTGGGTTTCCTCAAGAAAAAAAAGGTGATAGTGTTGATTGACTTAGGGAACACACACAATTTCATCAACCATAAGTTGGCCACTTGATTGAATTTATTATTATACCCAACATCAAAATTTTAGGTCATGATTGCAGATGGTGGCATAGTCAATTGTTCAGGGAAATACCATAGCATTAATCTTGTTGTGGGTGATTATAATCGAGATTATCCTCTATTTGTTATTCCCATGGGTGGTGTGGATAATGTTTTTGGAGTCTAATGGCTCATAACTTGGGTAAAATTGAGATGAACTTCCAAGAATTATTCATGCACTTTCATTATAAAGGTATAAAAATTGAATTATAGGGACTACAAGCAAAATCTTCACAATTGGTTAGTTCACATCATATGACAAAAATGCTAAAAAATTGGGTAAAAATATGTATAGCATGATTATGTTCCATAGAATTTCAACCCATAAAGGCACCTCCACATCCTAATCTATAGATGATTCTTGATGACCACCCATCTATTTTTGAGGCCATGCCAAAAGGACTACCACCAAAAAGAGAACATGATCATAACATTCAATAAATTTTAAGGAGTCAACCACAAAATATCAGACCATATAGATATCTATATGCATAAAAGAGTGAAATAAAAAATATGTTCCATGAGATGTTGGAGGCAAGGATCATTAGGCACAACCAAAGTGCATATTCATCGCTAGTGGTCATGGTGCGTAAGAAGGATGAAACATAGAGGATACCCCTAGATTATATAGGGAACTCAACAAGTACACCATCAAAGATAAGTTTCCTATTCCAGTAATTGATAATTTACTTGACAAGTTTCATGGTGTTGTTTATTTCATGAAATTCGATCTTCATTTGAGGTATCATCAAATTAGAATTAGGGATGAATATGTTCATAAAACTACTTTTAAAACTCATGAGGGCCATTATGAGTTTTTGGTAATGCCCTTTGGTATTAAAAATGCACCATCTACTTTTTAGAGCTTGATGAACACTATTTTTAGGCCTTTTTTAAGGAAGTTTATGTTAGTTTTCTTTGATGACATATTGATTTATAGTAAGACATGGGAAGAACAGTTGCAATATGTGAAACAAGTGCTGATGTTTTGGAACAACACCATATTTATGTGAAGCCATCCAAATGCGATTTTAGAGTACAAGAGGTAGAGTACTTGGGTCACATTGTATCCCATGAAGGTGTTAAAGTTGATCTTCATAATATCAAAGCCATGGTGGATTGGCCAACATCCAAAACTCTCAAAAACCTCTAAGGGTTCCTAAAACTAACAAGTTACTATCAAATATTTGTGAAAGGTTATGGTATCATATCATCTCTACTCATTACATTTATAAAAAAGGATGCCTTCCACTGGAATGATGGAACCACTAAGTATTTGAGCAACTAAAAGTAGCTACATACACCACCCTAGTTTGTCTACTCTAGACTTCTCTAAGATGTTCATTTTTAAATATGATGTTTTTATTCAGGGTTAGGATTAGTATTAATGAAATAAAGAAGACCCCTTTCATTTGAGATTTATCAATTCAAAGGTAAGAATCTCCAAAAACCTTTCTATGAGAAATAAATGATTGTTATTCTTCATGCAGTAAAATAATAGAGGCCCTATTTGATGGGTAGACATTTTAAGGTGAAAATGGATCGTGATAGTTTCAAATAATTTTTGGAGTAAATATTATCATCTGATGAACAACAAAAGTGGGTAAAAAAAATTGAGTTATGATTTTGAAATCATATACAATAAGGGTAAATATAATTTAGTATCAAATGTACTATCTAGTTAAGATACATCCATAAAAGCATTACTTTGTGAAATGTCCATGTTGCAGGTAGATTGGGTAGATGAAACTAGGTTAGAATTGGGGCAGGATAAGGATGCATAGGTTTTGATTCTATATATCTAGCAAGGTTATATAGCCTCTGATAAATTTGAATAGAAAATTTATAAGGATAGGTTATGGATGCCCAATGGTATAAGGATAGGTTATACTTATGCAAAGATTCAGAGTTAAAGCATACGATTCTTTTAGACTTGCATGCATCTCCAATTGGGGGACACTATGGGTTCTTGAAAACTTATCATAGAATCAAGTGAAAAATATTTTGGAAGGGACTCAAGGGAGATGTATAAATTTTTCTGGTATAATGATTGATATGTCAATAGAACAAAGATGAGATAGTTAAGACCCTAGGTATGTTACAACCTTTAGAAAATCCTAGTCAAAGGTGGGAAGAGGTTTCCATGGATTTCACCATAGGGTTGCCTTATTCTGAAGGTAAGAATGTTATCTTTGTAATTGTGTATAGTATTATAAAATATGCCCATTTTTGTACCCTCTCACACCCATTTATAGCAAGTATTGTAGTGGCTATATTTATGGAGGCAGTTCTAAAATTACATAGAACTCCAAAAATAATTATAAGTGATCATGATCCTATTTTCACTAGTAATTTTTGGACTAGACTATTTTCCTATTTGGGTACTTAGCTAGATCATAGATCATCTTACCACCCCCAATATGATGGACAAATAGAAGTCATCAATAAATGTTTATAGGGGTATCTCCATTATTTTGTATCAGATAAGAAAGAATGTTGAGTTAAATGGCTACCACTTATAAAATGGTGGTATAACACATCTTTCCATACTTATTTTAAAATGTCCCCATTTCTAGCACTATATGGTTACCATCCACCTTCCATCACTTCTTCCTTAAGGGTGAAAACTAAGGTTCAAAATGTGGAAGATTATATTTAGCATCAACAAGAGGTTTTGGCTAGCTTGAGAGATAATTTGGCATTGGCACAAAATAAGATGAAACAGCAAGTAGATCAAAATTATAGTGAGTGATATTTTAATGTGGATGACTAGGTATTTATACATTTCAAGCCTTATAATTAGATGTCCTTGAAGCAAAAAAAATAGGATAATAAACTTACTCCTAAGTATTATGGTCCTTATCAAGTTCTACAAAAAATTAGAAGTGTGGATTACAAGCTGGATTTGCCTCATTCATCTCACATACACCTAGTATTTCAAGTTTCTTGCTTGAAGAATGTCATTGGATAGAAAGTTTCAACCTAGACAGAGCTACCAAAACTAGATGAATAAGGATGAGTCATTTTGGAACTAGATAAGATCCTACAAACATGTACTAAGAGGTTGAGAACTAGAGATATTAAGGAATATTTGATCAAGTGAAAGAACCTGAATAGTGAGGATGCAACTTGGGAGGGTGACTATTTTATGCAATAGCATGTAGAGTTGTTCAACTTTGAGGATAACATTGGTTTAAATGGTAAGGGAATGATATGCTCCTAACCTATCACATGTATCAAGATATAAATATTTGACTTATGGCTTACTTATCCCTCTTTGATGTTATATCACATTTATCTATGCTTTCATTAGGTTAGTAGGTCAGCCTATGGAGTAACCATGGCCTAGGTAGACTATATATAGGATGTATTGGTTAGTTGTTTATCATAATATTAGAGTATTAATT
Source organism: Torreya grandis (assembly GCA_037957365.1). Classification (NCBI taxonomy): domain Eukaryota; kingdom Viridiplantae; phylum Streptophyta; class Pinopsida; order Cupressales; family Taxaceae; genus Torreya; species Torreya grandis. The sequence continues at coordinate 472,409 of JARHVA010006495.1, read as the reverse complement.
TCTTATTACAAGTATTTGGGATATTTCCCCCTCAAAGTGGCTTATCTATTATTCATATTTTATGTTACATTTCCATATCATTTTGATCTATTTCTATATTTTTGCTTATTTGGTGAAGAAATTTAATTACATGATATGAAACTTGATGATTCTTAATGATAATTTATTATTGGAATGTTAGAGGGCTCACTAATCTGCAATGTAAGTATACAATTAGAAATAGTTGTCATCATCTTTCTAAAATGAAAATATTCTGCATGCAAGAAGTCAATTTTTTTAGTTCTTATTTCATTGTACTAATCACACTTTCTGTCCTAGGGCCTTTTGTCAAGCCACCTATCATGAGCCTAGTTATGAGGGGTTATCACCCTTTTGGCACTGAAGCTGTCTCAAAATATTAATTTCTAGGGGTCCAACTCCACCCATTAGGTGGTTTGGACTCTTTTTTACTTTGGTATTGCATCATTGACCTTATCAACTTGTATGTCTCTAATGGTGTTTTGGAACACACATTTATCTATATATGGTTGTCAAACTCTCTTTCAAATGTGCATTGTATTCTCTATGGTGACTTTAACATGATTGAGTATTCTAAAGACAAAGAAGGACATCTCCCCATGAGATGGTGTGCAAGGGATTGGGAGGCATGGTTTTACATGTGAAATAAACTTGGAGATTTTTATCCCAACCACCATAGGAAGAGAGATTAAAATTATCCTTTGTTCACATGGTCTAATTTTTTTCAAGGAGAAAATCAAGGTCTTAAGCATCTTAATCATGCCTTGTTAGCATAATAAGACCTTTTCTTCTTCAGTCTTGTTAATGATCAACCTATTTTTATGGTCCAAACACTTTCTTGTTTGACCATCACCCTATTTAATAATTCTTTGAGTGGACTACCCCCAAGTTAAATCCCATAATTCTCAATTTTACCTCAATATTTCCCATCTCAAACATGAGTGAGCTATTAGACATATCATTAAAATTTGAAACCTAGTTGCCTAACCCACATGGGATACTAACTAGATTGAGTGGTGTGCTGATATAATAGCCTTCACCACTTCTTTTTATGGATTTATGGAAAATAATCAGCTCTTTTTAGGTAACATATTCATCATGATACAAACCATGAATACCTTAGGGTTTCATAGGAATTAGAAGCCATGAATTTAAGACCTCATTTGCAAACATAGGATGCCATGTCGAGACATAAGATCTAAACAATTGAGGCTTACAAGGCTAGAGGAGAACAACTTAGAGAACATATACATTGGTTTAAATTTGGAGACAAAGTGACCAAAGAATTTCTCTCTCTCCTTCATTCAAAACTAGCTATAGATAAATTAAAACCATTAATTACACTTCAAATAGGTTTATCAAATTTCTTGACATCTTACAAGCTTTTGTGCATCACTATCATGGAGTGTTTTTTGCGTATCCCTCCTCCCCTACTTATGAAGTTGATCTCTCTCATTTCCTTGAAGTGGTCCCTTTTAATCTCTTGGAAACATAGACAATTTCCTACAATAGGCCACTCAATGTCAATGACCTTAAAGAATCTATCATGCAGATGGCCTATGATAAGGCCTTAGGATTTGATGGGTTTCCTTGTGAACTATATAAAACCCTCTGGGATATAGTTGGACCTAATCATCATAAAGTCTACTTTGAAGTTGTTTTATCCAACTCTGTGGGCCATCTTATTAATCAAGGTAATTTTTAGTCAAATTTTGGCTGCCATTACCTAGGTTCACAAAACACTAGCTTTTCATTCCCTTTGAAATTTTTTATAGTCCATTTCATGCTTTATGAAGTATTAAAAAGGTCTTTCTAGATTCTTATTAATGTATCTTAAGATTGTTTTGACAAAATTAAGGTAATGTCTTATTTAGTCTTGTGCTAAGTCTAGTCATAAAGTGACCATATGATGGTTGTTTTAAAAGATGACATAAGTTGAAAGGTACCTCTCAAGGTCATATCATGCTTTGATCATATTGTATGAACAATTTTAAAAGTGTTTGTAAATATTAAGGTTCTTTTAGGAATATTAAGTTAAAGTGTCTACAAGAGAAAATGTGTGTATAATCAAACTCAATACTTGTCAAAGCTAATAAAGATCAAATAGATATACATCACACTTGTCCAAGATTATAAAATATTTATCGAACTATAATTGATGTCAGGGAAGTTAGATCATGGCCAGTATATTTAGGTATAATGTACAACAAGGAATAAATCACTTCAAGAAGTAGTTTTAGGAACTTATACAGACTTAATGAGATCATTTTTAGATGAAAAAATATTCATATTTCCTCTTTCCTTCTCCAAGACATATCCATTCATATAAATATTTTACAAGTCTTAAAATTCCAAGGTTTGCTTTAGAAACTCTATTCACCTCTTGGAAGACTAGAAAAGAGCAAGTTCATGTGGATGGTATATCCAGGAGAGAGAGAGAGTCATGGTCTGATATTTTTTTTTAGATGAAGGGGATATAATTTAATTTAATTTTATGGTATTATTTTAAAAATCCATACCCTCTACTTTATGAATAATCATTAAGACCAGGAAGTGGTTTTAAAATCTTGCAAGACCCCAAGGTCTCTATTTTGAGCATGTTTTAGGCATGAATGAGATAGTCAAGGTAAATTTTTATATGGAAAATATTATTCATAACCCAAGAATCCTCCTCACACTTTCATCTTCCATACTCTTGGCACGTGTGGCATTGGGGATTTATCATAAGACCTTGATGAAATAGGTTACAAGTTTACACTTCAAGTTTTAGAGGTCTCCAAGAGAATCATGTTTTTGTAAGTTATGTTTGGTGTCTCTTTATAATTTTCACATAACTTATTCATATCCCTCATGGTCTTCAAGTGGTTTTTAGTGCCTACTAGGTTTCAATATTTCAATCAAAATTCCCTAAGTAGTGTATCTGCATAGTATGCAGACCTGAGCAGGTAGTGTTGATGTTTTGGGGCTATCTTATCCAATGAAAAGCCTAATACACTTAGGATAAGGTGTATAAACATTTTAATAACACATATAAATTTATAAAACACTCCCACCAATCTCCTTAAATGGAAAATAATTTCATGATCATGTATCTCATACATAGTTGTGTATATTCTATAAGATGGAATACAAAAAAATAGGTTATAAGGTGAATGAAAGACCTAATAGTTCACAAATATTAGAAAATTTGATAATATAAATTGGTGTTGATTACCAAAGTTTATAAAGAGAAGGCATATGAGACTACTTCAAGTTTCAATCAAGAGAAGAATAAGCACAGACCTACAAGCTTATGTCAGTAAGTTGGGCATAAAATGGACAAGTTGTCCATGAAGCCTAGAATGGTAGAGATAAGGTAAATATGTATACATGAGAAATATATCCAAGTGATCTCATGAATTAATTTAGTATGGGCCTATAAGGTTTTCATTTCATGGAAGCAATTTAGACCTATGGAGAACACACAAGCCTGTTATGTAAGAGGGGAAAATATTAATAGTATAGTGTTGGATGGATGTTCAATATTCTTAAAAGATAAGAGATAGGTTTTTCAAGAAACCTTTATTTTTTGGGATCAAAAAAAATATATATATACTAATTTAATACACCCTATTCCCAAAATCCCATCATACAATGAGATCAAGTTGCCACCTATAGGCCTGATATACATCTAGATGAAGAAGATAATGACGAATGATAATTGGATAGAAGTAAAATGTGTTATAAAAGGTAAAATGAAAAATTACAAGGTGTCCACTCCTATTGTCACCATAAGGATACTAGAATATTTTGAGATAGAGTTCATTCTAATAAGCCTAAGAGTCTAGAGTCCTAAATATGCATCTACAGGCTGGAGTATGAATAAGTGAGAAAAATTATAGGGTTTGAATCTTTTTGATGGATTAAAAGCCTCAAAAATGTGAAAGAGTCTATGTTAAGAGGTTATAAAAATTTTTTACTAATTTTAATGAGAGGATATTTTCAAGACAAGCCCATTAGCACTAAGATGACCAATATGCTTCTAAACCCCAATGGTGACCTAAAATAAGTTTTGAGACCATAACAAGGGTCAAAATCTTTGGATGAATATCCAAAAACATGTTTAATGGTAATTAAAACTTTATATAGGTTTATTAGGTCAATATTAAACTTAAATATAGCCTTTTAAGGCCTAAATCACTCCCTGGGCTTATGCACACATGTTCAGAGCTCGAGAAGCCTTCTTGTTCACGTGTGAACTCACATGAGCAAATGCATGGTGGAAAAATAAGGTTGGACATGTTGAATAAGTAATCACACTCCAATATTGTGGTGTTTATGGCTACTTACATATTTTTTTATAATATGAACTATCAAAAAAGATGACTGAATGCTTAAAAATCTTCTTTTCACTTTGTGAAGAGCTCGAGAAGGTCAAATTTTTTGATTAGATATTAAAAGACTTGTTGAAAAAGGAAAATTATCATTTAGAGGTCATTGAAAGGTCACTATACTTATATCATATGGTATTAGGATAGATAAATGGGATTTGTTCTTTATGAACAATCCCTAACAATAAAACAAGCCAAAAACCCTTATTAAACCTTGTTAAGGATCTAATGGAAAGTTTTAATCTTCAAACACCCTCAAATTCAAAGACTTGGACTTGAAATGACTTATATGACCTATTTAGTTCCATTAGGTATCTAATAAAGCACTTGGGTGGCATGTGTGAAAGAGATGGAGGTATAATAGAACCTGAGAAGATCATTTTAGGTCTAATTTGCAAGGTTTCAAGCTTATTATAGGTGTTCAAATATTATGAGGAAGATTTATAAACATTGGTAGAGGGTCTATGTTCTCCTAAAATCCTTATAATAGAATATAATGGTGATATAATAGATTCCAAACCAAGAACAAAGGCTTAAGTGAAGACTATCTTTTGTTTGGACAAGAAAATCAATGTTGCATACCTTGTATAAGTCATCAATGGTATAGAAACTTAAAAAATACCATTGAGGACATTTGATAGAAATATTGGATAGCCCTCAAAGTGAATAAAAATTCTATTATAGGTTTCTAAATCAACCAAGCTCATACATTAATATGAAGAAAGTTAATGTGAAGAAAATTGAGTTGCATGTTTCACTCCCATTAGGATGAGAGAAGCTTTGAAGAAGCCAATAGTGGCATGTAAGATCCTAAAAGGCATAACCAAGAATGACACATGTTAGGATACACACTTGTAACTCCTTTTACACAAGAATTGGTAGTTCAGTGAATGAGGATAATGAGTCATTCAAGAAGAAACTAGGAGTTATTCTACACCACATTAATGAAGTAAGAGATCATGCTATCTGCACACATGTTGAGGAGAGTTCATAACCGCCTACTTGAAGATTCCTCTTATTTTTAACTTGCTCCTTTTGAGATGACACTTGTCATGAGTCTCTCCAACATCCTTTGTTATCTCTTCTCTCACTTTCTCTATATAAGCAGTCTTGTTTTGGCTTATTTATTATCCTTCATTTGTTTATGGAAAATACCTAATCATTTGTATGCCTCTGATTAATGAAATGAAACTATTTTTCCATCCTCATATTATTGTACTTAGTGTGTGTGAATGAATATTTTATCTTTTCAAGTGAACTAGATTGTCTTCCTTGGCAAGTTGTCCATTATAACACCTAAATGTAGCTTGAAAGCTTCTTTTGCAATTCATGTGAAGTGTATAAGTGTGGTGCAAAGTTTGAGTGAGCTTGTCTATCCTTTAGTGTCATTCAAGATGTCTTGGTTAGTCCTCCTATCCTAAGAAACCATCACAACCTTCACATTGAAACACTCATGTGAAAGATTCAAAATTAGGAGAAGTGTATGTAAGGTTAGTTTTCTTGATCTATAAGTGCACATGCAGTTGGATGGTAGAGATCAACTACTTGGTGTGTCAGCCCCTTTGTTTTCATGTTATCCTTTTCCCTTTTCCTTGTAAATTAGTAGTGTAGTAGAGCCTAATTGATACATCAAGGGGAGTTATCCCTATAAACTAGAGGTTTGATCCATCTAAAGGTCACCCATAGCTTAAGATCAATCCCATTACATAAATCAAGTTGAGAGGGCTTGAATCACCCTCTCAAGGGTGAAAATTTGAGTTATAACATTTATGGCACACCTAGTAGGACTAGATTGAAATAAATTAAAGCATTTTCGGTGTTGTTATTCAATATACTAGTCTTTGGAGGTATTTTAACAAACATAAATGGAAACTCTGAATTTATTTAGCTGGTTATAATAGCCCAGGTATAATTTTAAGAAAGTTTTCTTATATTTTTACTTTTGTCATGAAGTTTCATGGCTAGGTTTGATGTTGATTTTTGTTTCATACAAGTTGAAAATCTATTTCAAGTTCATGTTCATCTTTGTCAATAGTGTTTGACCCCTATTAGCAGTATGTTGAACCTTATCAACCTTGTTATCAAAATTTCTACCCTCCTTTTCCTTAGTAGTCATTCCAAGATAATCCACTTCTTTGGCAGCCCTCTCATTCCTCTAATCAGCCTTCTCAAGACCATGTTTCCCCTAATCAACATAGCCATGTTTCAAATTAGTCCATCTTAAGTTTCAATAAAACCCTCTTGGGATATGAAAGGTACATGATAGGGATTAACACACAATGGGATTATATTTAAAATGTTCCTCATCACCTCAATCATAATGTGAGATATTCATTACATCTGATAAAGAGATAGTGGGCACCTATTGAGAGAGTAAATTGGTGAAGAATATCAAGTGATATAATGGACATAAGTGGCTTAATTTAAGGCATAGAGGATAATATAAGAGTTTATGAAGGACAACAAGTACAATGCTATCAGCCTTACGTGCTTCCATCTATACCACCTCAACCCTATTATGTACCACCCATGCTTCCTCAAAAGACCATTTCAAGTGGGATTCAAAGTGTTCCAAGTCCTTCACACACCCCTCAATCTTTCCTTTTTTTAAAATCAATCTAATAAAAGCTTCAAAAGAAGAAATAGGTTGTTTTTGAGTAACTTATTGATGAGAACCAACACAAATCATAATTATATAGCTTGATTTCAACTCGGTGGAAAGCTAATGAATCTATCTTGGCACAAAATTCTACTCCTCTACCTCAAAAACCTTATAATAAGTAATTTAATATTCCAATTTGGAATCAAGTGGGGAAATCATGGGATAGGCAAAGTGGAATAAACATAAATTATGGATTAGATATCAAAGAAGAACTTGAACCTATTCAATCCCCCTCATCCCACCTTGAGAGCCTAAATGCTTCTATATACACATAATATTTTCAAAATTTTATCACTTACTGACACTCTCTATTTTGTAGGAACCCATTGAATCTCAATATCTGTAAGTTCATGCCCTAAGGGATACACCATCAAAGGGGTGGGCAGACAATTAGTGCTTTGTAGTATTGTTGTCCCTTTTGCCACTTTTCATCTACACACTTGTCTCTTGAAAACCATTCCCCTAAGTTTTTTATTCTCTCTTGTATACTCCTTCAGTCATTTTCCACCTTCATTCATCCTTTCCCTAACCTGAATCCCCTTTTGATAGTTTACATAAATATGTTAGCTATGTCAACCCTATATTATTTTTGACATCATCTTACATTACCAAATTATTTCATTATTCATCATGTTTCATTGTCAAATTCACTACTAGGTCAATTAGGTCAACCCTTTCAGCTAAAATTTTAGAATGGCTTAGGGTTAAATCCACCTATATATACAAGATAATTTCACCATTATTTAGTGAAGAGAAAAAGAAATAAGAGTTATTGCACATTTTCCTATCCACCATTCTACTTAAGGATCAAGCTTAAGGTTTCATACTTTCTTTGGAGATACAGATATTATCTTGTGGATAAGTCTTTTGGATACATTGATAGCTTTTATATCCTAGAGATGATTTATCTTTGTCATCCATACATACCACAACAACCTCTCATGAAGCACCTTGGCTAAGGGAGAGATTGAGGCTCGATGGGTTCATCTTCAAAGGTAAGTATTCCTAACTTTATTTCTCCTTTATAAGAGTAGATAGATATGCATTTGTTCTTATCTTCCATACATTAATATTTTGTATACATTAATATGAGTATATGTCTCTTATGCATGTTTGGTTTTATTGTTTATTACCCTCACTTTGTGACACAAACTTTGGTGAGCACTAGATTAGACTTTAATTTACTTGTTACTAATTTAGTGAATATAAAACATAGGGATTAGTTAGGGTTTTTACATGATTATGCTTGATTGGAGGCTTTAGAACCCTCCCTAGTATGGTTTATTGTGATAAGAGATCCCTTAATTAGGTCTAGCAGATCTCCATATTGGTCATGTTCTTGAATATCTAATGTATCCCCAGTTGGAAGTGTATGGTATGAGCGATCTTCTCCAAGTTAAGATTGATTTATATACATGATACATTTATGATTGCATACATTTTGGTGAACCCGACATGAATCTAATCCTTACATGTTTGCTTTCACATTTTTTAGTTATATCATTTTATATTTATGATACTAGGTCAATAGTTTTGGTATAGTTCTAACTTTTATACATAGGTTTAACACATAGTGACATCAGTATGACTCTATTTTTTTCTATGGAGGTCATCATTATATATAGGTTAGTGGATTGAATAGGTTGACACAATATTCTTATTTAGCTTCCAAATAACAAACAAGGTAGACCTTATCAACATAGTTTTATAGAAAGATTTCAAAAAATAAACTAGGTCAACCCTGTTGATGTAATTTTATAGACAACTTCTAGAAAACAAACTAGGTTGACCTTATCGACGTAGTTGTTTTTACAGGCTTTAGTAGTAAGATTTTATAGAACTAGGTTGACCAAGTCAATTTAATTAGTAGAACTTTCAAGCATCTTAAATAGAAATTTTGTAATTCTAAGCATCTTCCAACGCACCAAGGTTCCTTTCTCTCTTTCTCTATCATTTTTATTATTCATTATAGTTCTATTTTTCATAGTTTGTAATATTTAACATTGCCCTTATACAACAAACTAGGTCAACTCTATCAATCGAGTTATTTATTTTGTTTTATATCTAAAAGACTAAGTTGACACTATTGATGTAGTTCTTAACAAACCCTTGTTTTAGCAATACAATAATGACCCTACCAACTCTGTATTGTAATCTCTACATACACTGTCATCTAAACCAACACTGTATTTTCTTTCAAAGTTGGAATTAACATCTATATGATAGTATTTCCTTCAAACATTCATTTTCAGGTAATTTCATGCTTGGAATAGATCACATAGTCTAATTAGGTGGTTTTTCAATATACCATTTAGTTTCACTATTTTCTATTTTCTTGTACGCACTACCAAATCACAAAATCTTTAAAATACATTTAAAAAATTGTCTACCTGAGGCCTACTTACTTGGATTTCATCACTAATGGGGAAGCAAACTTGGTTTTCTAGCCAATTATAAACATGTGTTTAATAGTATATAATGGAAAAGCACCAAACACCCTTATCATTATGGTGTGTGAAGTGAGGGTGTAAGCCCTAATACCAATCCAATATCATTGCCATCACAGATCCCTTTCAACCTAAACATCCTAAAACCATCCATAGATTGCTTTCTAGATCCTTAATTTTAGCCAACTTCCCTATCACACTTAAAATCATACTCTAATAATCTAATAACATTTAGGATGACCACTTAGTTAGCATTTACTTTCCAAGTTGACTACTTGTTGTTTGCTCAATTGTATGTTGTATTGTAAAAAATTACATTAGCCAACATTAGTGCAAGGTTTTATGATGTGTGTCTCAATTGGATCATCCTCATTAACCCAATTAATTATGTGTTTCATTCAATTTATTGCTTTCAAAGTACATTTCAAATTTTTTCATGTTTTTAGAACACCTTCATCCCTATTAACACAGTCTCTTACAAATTTATTTACCTATCTGCCAAGCATACTAAGTTGACTATGTTGACTATGTCCATATCATACTAAGTCAACTTTTTTGATTTAGTATCATTCAAAATTGTCTCCTTAGCATACTCGGTTGACTATGTTGACTTAGTATTATTTAGAACTGTCTCCCTAATATACTAGGTCAATTATGTCAACTTAGTATCATTTAGCATTGTCCCTATTTTTGGCCAATTTTATTCCTATTTTTCCTCATATATTTTTGATATCCACTCCTTCTTGGTATCATGAAGTCTCTTATCAAATTCTTTCTTGATATTCTCAACCCATTCTAAATGTACATGGGTTGTTCTCTCCTACCCCACCTGTTCACCATAGAAGACAACTCTTTATGGTGTAGCTCTTCATACCATGTTTCTAAATCTTATCAATATTGATCTAACCCATACCATATAGTAGATCAAGAGATCTTATTAGACACATCCCATGTTAGGATAAATTAAAACCCAAATTTACTCCCAAATTGCATACAAGAGGAACTATGAAATGAATTAATCAAATATTCAAAAAATAAACAAAAATATACACATAATAAGAGACACCATATTTAACGTGGTTCACCCAAAATGGGTTATATCCACCAAAATTTTCTAGTATATAGTTTCCAAAAATACAATAAATAAATAAAATATTGTAACAAATCTTGTTACACCTCTCTCCCCTTGTCCACCTCCACTCTATGTTAATTTTTCTTCACCCACATCTCAGCCATATCTCAATATATTTTAAGGTGAAAAAAACCTAAACATAACCTCTACCATCAGATCTAGAAACCTATAATCAATGGCCCCAATTGACTACAAAATTACAAGTTTACAAGGCAATTTTAATAATGGGATCCAAACCCCTTGCAACCCTCTACATGTAATAGGGATACAAATAAAGGGATCCAAACCTGACTAAAATAATGATTAGATTTTTAACCTTTGATCTTGGAAGACAATTAGGCTCCACACCTAACAATCTCCCACTTGGAGATTAATTGCAATAACTCCACTACTACTACATCCATTGTACTATCTGGACCTAGAAAAATTCATTAAATTAATTATCATCCTTGAAGACCAAGAGACGTTGAACAAATCTTCAACTTCTCTCTTGTAACTACCTTGATCATCATATCCACAAGATTTTTACTAGTGTGTATCTTCTCTAATTTTAGTTTCTCTTCCTCTATCACTGAATGAATGAAATGATACCACCACTAAATATGTTTTATCCTGGAGTGAAAAGCTAAGTTTTTAATAGATGGATTGCACTATGATTATCACTATATAGTGTACATCTTTTTTGACTATGTCCCAATTCTTTTGTCAACCTTTGTAACCAAATTATTTCCTTACTTGCTTTTGTAGCAACAACATACTCAACCTCTATGGTTGAAAGTGCCACAACCTTATATAACCATGATACCCATAAAACTATTATACCACCTACTATAAACACATACCCTATAATGTGTCTTCTATCATCCAAGTCACCTACCCTATCTAAGTAAACATATTCCTATAATGGCACATTTGATCCACCATAGCTTAATATTATATATATGGTCCCTCTTAAGTAATGAAAGATCTAGTTTATTTTCTTCCAATGTTCATTTCCTGGATCACTCATGAACCTATTCACAATTCCCACTACATGTACAATGTCTAGCCTCATACACACCATTTTATGTATTAAACTACCAACTACTAATGAGTATGGAATTTTTGACATCAAGTTCTTTTCTTCTTGTGTTTTAGGACATTTTTTCTTTGTTAATTTAAAGTGTGTAGTCAAAAGTGTCCCAATTGATTTTGTATCCTGCATATTAAATCTTTCCAAAAAACTTCTGATGTACTCTCCCTATGATAATTATAGATTCCTATTCTTTTTATCTCTAGTTATCCTCATACCAAGGATCTATTTAGCTGCACCTAGATCCTTCATAGGAAATCAATCACTTAACTGCTTCTTGAGTACATTAATAATGTGCATGTTGGAAAAAGCTACAAGAATATTTTCTACATATAAAGTAAAATTATATAGCTACCATTTTCAAATCTTCTAAAATATACACAATAATCTGAGTGACATCTATAATAATCCTATTCCATCATAAAATTATCAAATTTAGTGTACCATTGTCTTGGAACTTGTTTCAGGCCATACAAGCTCTTTTTTAATTTGTACACCAAATTCTCCTTACCATTAACTTCATAACCTTGTGGATGATCCATGTATATTTCCTCCTTCAAATCATCATGAAGGAAATAAGTCTTTATATCTAACTATTCTAAGTGTAAATCTTCAATAGCTTCTAAGCTCAAAATAGTTCTAATTGAAGTCATTTAACAACTAGAGAAACTATTTCATCAAAATCAATACCTTTCTTTTGTGCAAAACCTTTAACCACCATTTTGGCCTTGAATTTATTTTTACCTACATCCTCCTCCTTTATCTTGTATACCCACTAATTATTCAATGCCTTTTTTCCTTTGGGAAGCTCCACCAAATCCCATGTCTAGTTTTCCATTAGAGCATCATACTCCTCATCTATGGCTTTCTCTCACTTATCCTTGGCATCAATCTGCACTGTTTCTTCATATGTTTCTAGCTCACCACCATCATTAAGTAATAAATAATATAAAGGAGAAAAATGATCAGGTGTTCAACTTACTCTTGTAGATCTTATGACAAGGGTTTGAGGTACATGTTCCTATTGCACATTTTGTTTAGGAACCTTTGGGACATGTTTTTTTTGTAGTGTCTTTATATACTGTATATTCCTTTTTGGATTATTTTTACTTTTTTCCTACAACTAGTCCCTATACATGACAATTTCATGGAACACAACATATCTACTCTTGATTATTTTCTTATCTTCCATATTCCATAATTGGAATCTAAAATCATCAGTTCTATAACCAATAAATGTGCATTTTTGAGACTTATCTTCTAACTTATTCCTATTATCTTTGTCAATAGAATAAAATGCCTCACAACTAAAAACTCTTAGAAAAGAATAATCTACATTCTTTCCAGTCCATGCCTCCTCTAGTATTCCACCATCCAAAGTACTTGAAGGTCCTCTATTTATTAGATAAACTTCTATAGTTATAGCATCTACCCAAAAATATAAAGGTAAACTTGCATCCAATCTCATGCATCTAGCATGTTCCATAATAGTCTTATTCATTCTTTCTAACACACCATTTTGTTCTAGTGTTCTTGGAACTATTTTTTGTTTAGAAATTCCATTTAATAAATAGTAATCATTAAAAGAGTTACTACAATACTCACTTCCATTATCTGATCTGAGACATTTTAGTTTTAAACCTATTTTATTTTCAACTAAATCTTTCTCTTTATTGAATGTATCAAAAACATCAAACTTCATTTTTATATAGTATACCCAAACCTTCCTAGTTACATCATTAATAAAAGTAAAATAATAATTCAAACAACCAAGTGAAGACACTTGAGATGGTCCCCATACAACCATATGCACAAGTTCTAATTTCTGCTCCTACCTGACTGGTCCAACCCTAAGAAACCTCACACATTTTTGTTTCCCATATACATGTTCTCACAAAAGTCCATATCTAGTTCTTTCAAACTTGGAAATTTATCCTTTTCATGTAGGGTCTTCATTCCCTTTTCACTTATGTGGCCAAGTCTGTAATGCCATAAATTTACATCTTTACCTATAGAAGCTACAACACAAAATGAATTAGCATTATCTATATTCAGATATAAAGTGCCTAATTTCTTACCTTTTACATCCACCAAATAACCCTTTGTAACCTTCCATGATTTAGCTATAAATGTGACCATACAACCCTCACTACCTAACTGCCCCATAGAGATCAGATTTCTCCTCAATATTAGAACATGCTTGACATCCTTCAACACCCAAGTGTTTCTATTCTATAATTTAACTTGAACACTTTCTTTTCCAATAATTATATGGGGTTCATCATCACCAAGGTAAACATTCCCATAATTACTTTGAAAATAATCTATAAAATAATGTCTATGAGGGGTAGCATGAAAAGAGGCACCTGAATCTAAAACCCAAGATTCAACAATATTATCCAAAGAAATTATAAGAGCATCTTATAATACATTACCTACTACATTTTATTCTCTGTTACCTTCTTATTGGTCCTTACCTAATTTTTCCTTTCGAAACCAAAATTCTTTCTTTGTGTGTCTTGGCTTGTCACACACCCAACATTCCATCTTGCCTCTTGATTTAGATCTTTCACCCCCTTTTTATTTTCCATGGTTTCCTCTTCCTCTATTCTTTTGCCTTACTCTGTTCTCCACTATTAATATATTTCCAGATATAGATGTTTCACCTATGCTTTTCCTTCACATTTCCTTGCTTAGGATAACACCCACCACATCTTCAAAATTAGTTGGGCATTGTTAGACACATAGTTGTTTATTACCATTACCAAGCTATTATAACTTTTAATAAAAGAACAAAGAATAAGAAGAGCCCTAACTTCATCATCAAATTCAATATTTATGGAATGTAATTGAGTAGTAATCATGTTAAACTCATTTAAATAATTTGGTACTAAACCATTTTTAGACATTTTCATGTTAAATAATTTTTTCATCAAAATTATTTTATTTGAGATAGAGGGTTTTTCATATAACCTACCTAATGCACTCATAAGACCTTATGTTATCTTTTCCTATGATATGTTGAATGCTACAGAAGATGTAAGGCACAACTATATGGTTCCAAGGGTTTTCCAATCCAATAGTTCCCAATCTTCATTTGACATTTTTGATGGCTTTTTGGCTTGGCCTCCCAATGGAAAATATAGGTCCTTCTACTAAGGTAATACTCCATCTACATCTTCCACAACCAAAGTTCTATCCATTAAAATTCTCCACCTTAGATTTATTTTCATCCGCCATAGCTCCCACTCGAGGTCAAACCCTTTTCTTCTTGTGATTTAAAATTATGCAAAAAACCTTTGCTTTGATACCACTTGTTAGGATAAATTAAAACCCATATTTATCCCCAAATACCATACAAGAGAAACTATGAAATGGATTAATCAACATTCATAAAATAAACAAAAACATACACATAACAAGAGACACTATATTTAATGTGGTTCACCTAAAATGGGATACATCCACCAAACTTGTCTGATATATAGTTTCTAACAATACAAGAGAGAAACAAAATCTTGTAACAAACCTTGTTACACATCTCTCCCTTTATCCACCTTCAGTTTGTGTTAATTTTTCTTTAGCCACATCTCATCTATATCTTAATATGTTTTAGGGTGAGAAACACCTAAACATAACCTCTACCATCAGATCTAAAAATCTATAATCAATGGCCCAAATTGACTACAAAATTACAATTTTACAAGGCAATTTTAATAATGGGATCTAAACCCCTTGTAACCCCCCGCATGTAACAATAATAAAAAGAATGGGATCTAAACCCAGCTAAAATAATCATTAGAATTTTAACCTCTGATCCTAGAAGATAATCAGGCTCCATACCTAACATCTCAAACCATGACAATCATATACCTTATACCACTTTTATGCATTCTAAACCTAAAATTTGTAAACTCATCAACCCATCTACATCAAATTTTGGAACCTCACATTATGTTCCACCTCTTACAACCAATGTTCACAATCCTCTTGTTATGCCCATAACAAAAACACCAAGCCTTATCATTTCCCAAAGTAACATGGTTGAAACAACTCAAATTGATAATCTAAATGATTCCCAATTATTCAAAAACCTTGATGATAATACTATTTACACTCCTACTAAGAATGGTGGTTTTACCAAGTTTCCTTCTTCTTCTACCACACTTAAGACAACTAACATGAATATTGGGGATCCTCCACCTACAAAGAATCCTCCTCCCACCAACACTAACAATCCTCTTCCTAACAACACTAATACCCCACCTTTAAATCCACAATCAAATTCTTTTTCAAATAGTTCAACAAATGAACACCATGCAAACAACTAATCATTCCAAAATAATATAATTGTAACAACATTTATTACACATGACTAGTCAACCACCTCAAGTCATCATGTGTCAACCAAATTACAATTTTTTCCCTCCTCCTCTTAGATATACCATTGGGAATATCATCCCTCAACCTCCAATGAATCACAAAATGCTTTAACATCTTCAAAATGAACATTTAGCCCCATTCATTACATCCACATATATTGGAAATATTTCTCCAACTATCACATATAATGGGACTAAAGACCCTACTATCTTTCTTAAGTCTTTTGGTAATCTCTATAAAGAATGGGTCCAAACTAACATCTTTTATACCACCAAGATCTTAGCCAAAACCTTTTTTGGTGATGCATTTGAATGGTACAACCAAATTCCTAGACATTCCATCTCACAACTAGAGGATTTAGTCAATGCTCTTGTGAAGGAATTCTAACATAATGAATTTCCTGAAAATTACCTTAGCCATTTCATCAATGCCAAGCAACTTCTTAATGAATTTGCTCACACTTTCATCAAACGATGTAAGTCTCTCAATCATAAAGTGGACCATAACATGAACTATGATACTCTTTTAAAACTATTTGTTACACTCTTAAATCTCCCCTTTAATATAAATTTTGAATCTTTTCCCCTAAATCTTTAGAAGAATCCTTAGACCAAGAAAAATGGCAATACTTTCTTATGACTCAATTTGAAACACCTCAAATAGCTATTAAATAACTTTTTCAATCATTTTCTCATAATATTGATTCATACAATCCTCTCCAACCTCAAAATGGACCATCCCATTCAACCAATTTTAAGCCAACCCACCCTCCCTTGAGTCTAGAACAACTTAAGAAGAAATTTCCACCCTCTAAACTCATGAGCTTTGATCCTTCCAAAATTGTTCAATCCTGAATAATTTTTGTTGGTGGCATGCTAATATAGGTCATTCTCATGATTCTTGTCATGGTCTTAAATAATTTCTTGTTTCTTCCTTGCTTGGTCCACATTTCAATCTTGATACTCTCACAAAATAATGTTATCAAGATTGTCTTCAAGCTTCTCAAATTTAATCTCAAAGAACCATAATCACATCAACATCACCTACCTAATAAACAACAACAATTATCCCATACCTACACCTCATCCACTAATTTTATTCAAACCATAATTGATCCTTCTTCCTAAACCAATAAGGAAATGATATATAACATGAACAACTTTAAACATATCATTGCATCAATCAAACCTCAACATCTTAGGTCACATGAACTAAAGGAGTACCAAATTCAAATGCCTACTCCAAATAATATCATACATGGTCCTCCTTTACCTCCTTTTCCTATTCATACCTCTCTTACACCTCATATGCCAAATTCAACATCCTTAAAATCTAATAAAATAACACATTTACTTGTTTCCACATGCACCTACTAACCTAATACAAATAATTTTAATAGTTCAATGCTAGCTCACTCCACCTCACATGTTGGGGCATCTTGTGATGCCCATACACATGTCCCTTCAAAATTTGGGTCATCTTTTAAAGCCCATCCATACATCTAATTATCAATTGGGGCATCTTACGATGTCATCTCTTATTCTACAATGCATAATAACAACCAAATTCAGCTTCAATAAATCTTCCAAGACTTATATATTTGTATTTCACATGCTCATCTTTGATATAAACGTTAGCATAGGTATTACTTGTTATTTTTGTCTCATGTTTATTTGTTTTTTTACAATTTATTTATTTTAATCACACTTTAATAGCATCATTATCACCTTTGGGTTCTTTGGTTTTCTTACACATTACATTTGGCATTTGTTTTCATTTTGGTTCTTATATATCTCTTTCATTTTTATCTTTTTATGTCATTCTTTGCCTTGATACCTTTATGATTATTTTCCCCCTTATTTAGCATTCACCTCATTGGTGTTCACCTTGTGAGTTTCAATATAAGACCATGGATAGGACCTATCCTTATTCACAAATTAACAAATTAAAACATCTTTAAATCACTTTTTGTGATGACTACTACTTTCATTGGTGTTTGTGCTAGATCCATTGTAGGTTAGCATGGCTTCTCTAGTGACATGAATATCATAGCATCGCCTCATCTCTTTCATAGCACTATTTTACTTCCTTGTGATTAACTATAAGCATATTAATCATTATATCACTTATTACATATATGTATTTTTCACGATCCCCATATTTCCCTTATTTCCTTTCATTTGAGGCTCACATCGATCAACTTTGAGATTCCACACTTACTTGTGAGAAAGTCTAGAAGTATTTAGACACCTTAGTATTTATGTACTTTTCTCTAGTGACCAAGTGTAATCTCTCTTGTATTTTTTATCTTTAACATCCATGCTTGGTTTTCCAAATCTGTATGGAGGAGGAATAGAAAAATCCAAATTATAAAACACAAACAAAAGGCAATAATCCAAAAGGCAACATTAAAATTTTCAAAAGTCAAATCACACTAAAATATGTGATTCTAAGCACATATCCTTTTTCTAATTGAAGCTCAAACTCCATAGTTGGCCTCATGATAGAGACGATGTCAATTGGGGTGTGGTAGGCTAGTAGATTAGAAAAGGAGAATAAGAAAGTCTTTTAGTGTTACCTACTTTCTCATGTAAGTACCCAATCTTTGTAGTAGACTGATGGCTCTATAAGGGGTCCTAAAGAATGGGGAACACATTGTAGGAAGGTAGGTCCATTTTAATTTTCATGCATATATCATTCATGGGATGATCTATATCCTTTAATTTCTAGCCCAAGATTTATGTTCATTAGTCAAAATGTCATAAATCCTTAGTTTTGATAGTTATTAGTCTTTCCCACTTGCCTAGTGCATCTCATTATTGATAAGGATGCTCACATCACCCATGTGGTGCCTCAAATTCATTATTTACATCATATTTTCCTTATATTCCCCTTGTTAGATATTGCTTGTAGTTGATCACATCTTTGATCACATCTACCTTATTATGCTTCTTATTTTATAGTTCATGAGTTGCATTGTAAGACCTTGGATAGGACTAGGCCTTCCTCACAAACACCATTTGCTTACCACACCATCTCATTATCATACTAGTCATGTCATTAGGTGATTGTTTTTTCTTACATTTTATCTCAGAATAAACACTAAGTTTGAGTTTTCATCCTTTGCAGCTTTTGATTTTAATTTCTCCATCATGTTCTTGTTTGATTTTTATGGACTTCACTTATCTTACATATGATGTTTGGAATTATTACATGTTTATCTTTATGTATGACTTATTCATGTTTGTCTTACATATTGACTTACATTTCATTTTTATTTATTTATAGATTTTCACATTCATTTGACATGTTTGTCTTACATCTTGACTTATATTTCATTTTTAGTCATTCATATTTTTTTTATGTTTGATTTGGCATGCTTATCTTACATGGAGTTACTTGTCACTATTAGATTTATCTTGAATTAATATTTCATTTATCATCTATTTTTTACATGATTACCAACATGATTTAGTATGTTCTACATTACTTTTTACCATTTATGTTTTCTATGATTTCCAAATGTGATTTACTGTGTTCTACAATCACTTGTCTTTCATTTTCCATCATTTTGTCATTCATTTGCCCTCAATATTTTTGGTTCTAACCTTGCCTTAACAATCCTAATTTGATAATTTTCCTAAGTCCCTCATATCTTTATCTTTAATAACTCTTTTACCATACTATAAATTGTTCTAGAATCCTAATGTCGTAGAGAATTGTTTCCGCTACTATATGCCTATATTCCAAAAGTTTCATTTTTTCACTATTTTTTGTACTAACCTCTATAGGCACCTAGTATTCTTCACATTTGGACACCTTCAC